>CATIWR010614392.1:0-37288 GCA_949677035.1 Omphalea diandra | reverse complement strand
GCCCCCATTGCAAGATTAGAGGCCATTAGGATACTTTTAGCTTTTGCATGTCACATGAATTTTAAGCTTTTTCAAATGGATGTTAAAAGTGCATTTTTGAATGGAATCATTGAGGAGGAAGTCTATGTTGAACAACCTCCTAGTTTTGAGTCACATTGTTTTCCCAATCATGTTTTTAAATTGAACAAAGCCTTATATGGATTGAAATAAGCTCCAAGAGCTTGGTATGAAAGACTTAGTTCATTTCTTTTGAAAAAGGAAAGGTAGATGTAACAACCATTTCCATTTATAAAACTCATAGCATCCATGTCCGAAAATACATATGCATAAAGGTTTTATTCATCATACATACACAATCAAACATGTATTTAATATACATATATGTTATCTAATGTCAAGACTAATGACCATAACTATTTTTTATCTAAATGTATGTACATAACACAAGGAGAGAGATTGTTGGAATTCAGTCGATGACCTATGGTCCATATGTCTCAGTGCAAAACTCTAAGCACCAAAGTGTCCAATCCCTATTCTTCGATATCTGAAAAAATATAATTGCGATTTGGTGAGTCGCAACTCAGTGAATAAAACAATTATCAAATTCTTATGGCACAACCAACATAAGAATATCATTATGATATATTACAAGTATAACAATAGACTATGCAAGTGCAATTGCAATAGATTTATTTTTGTGTCGTGACCTTGCAAGGCAAACACTGCTCCCGAGAATTCATGCGATTCAAGTGACATTTAATTTTGTCGGCTAGCATATAACAAGTGATTCATTTGATCAATAACATGTGTTAATGGGACCTATTGTTCCATCTTCCACGTGATTAATAACATGTGCCAATGGGACATATTAGCCATCCTCCACGTGATTTGCAAGTGTTTGACAAGCTAGTCACAATGTCTTTTTAGTTCCATATGCAAGTGTTCATAATAATGGTATACCAAATAATCATTGAGACCATATAATTCTCACTTGACTTGTATTCAAATGTAAAAGGTAACAATTGAATCACATATACATGTAATAGGACATAATCACATCATAAAATTATCACATATACACATTGGAATCTAATTATCATTTTTACTCACCTTTTGATGTAACCAACCTTTACAATAGGTTTGGTTCTCTCTTTAGGGCTTCCTCAAAGTTTTTAGATCCTAACATTTGATACATACATGGTTATAAGTATGCCAAAATGATTATGAATTCTTGGCATGCAACTATGGCATGATCCATGCAACTGGACCTAGTGTTTATGTATATTTGGCAGCCTGACCTAGCTACACTCTCATAGTAATAACTCTAGATATACTTATCCAAATGACTTGATTCTTTTTTTCAAACAAACTAGACACATAATGAGACAACATATTTGAATTTTAGGCTAATATCAAACACACAAAAAATGTGGTAAATTTTTAAAACTTTTCCCCATTGTAATGTCATCTCAGTCTGAGTAGGTCTTACATTCCTAGGTGTATCTCAAATTTTACAAATCCAATTACAATAATAATCTACCATCAGTTAGAAAACATATAAATTAACATTTTTCATGTTTTACTCATTGTCTAATTCAGTCTATAAGGTCACCAAAACAAAGGACAAATCTTAGAGTGAGCAGGTTTGTAACATGTTGACAAATAGTCATGATGAAGGGACAATATCTCAACAACCATACTAGATTTGGCAAAAATATTTCACAAGTACGTAGATCAGAGATAAATATACAAATTTCAATGTTGGACTGTCATCAAAGTTTGAATCTATGGCCATCAAATTCTTGGAAAACAGAATTAAAAGAAAGGTAGGGTTTCATCCGGGTACAGGGTTAGTCCCAATCAATAAGCCTTATCTCCTTCCATACAACAAATCAATCAAAAATGCTTTATTTATAGGGGATATAAACCTACAAATTTCATGTTTTGCACTTTGTCAAATTCAGAATATAATGCCATCAAAATATAAGAAAATAAAAAGACTAAGGTCATCTTGGTTGGTTGTGAACCAACCCTAATGATAGAGCCATAACTCCTCACACACACCAAATCAAGCAGAACTATATCATATGAATTTATATGGGATATAAAGCTATAACTTTCATATTTTTCACTTTCCATAATTCCTCTTCTAAGGTTATGAAATCGTGGGTATTAAATCCTGCTCTAACAGCAAAATCCAACACAAACAGCTCTTGATCTCTTGTTTCAACTTCCATCCAATAGCTCTACCTCAATTACTCCATAAGTCTCACTAACCATGCATGATTAACATGTCATGAGAGGTTAATTTCAGTTGAGAAGAAGATAAATTAACTTACCTATTGTCCCAGAATTAGAAAACCTTAGGACTCTTTCCTAGGCAACCCACACTTTTTCCTCTCATTCTTCTTCTTCCTTTCTTTCTTTCTTCCTTAGCTCTCTCTCTTCTACTATAACTCACATCTAACCCCTTAATTCTGATCCTAATGGGTCAAAAATTCCACTTGTAAGCCTATTGGAACAAGACAAAATCATGGTGTTGCATTCCTATTGGTTGGCAGTTCACTTTCCTCTTTCAGTCCCTCTTCTTCACTCCTTAAGCACCTCCATCCATCTCCTAATTCCTAGATGCTCCTTGTACTTTAAAATAAGCTCTATAACACCATTATTTATGATGCTATAAGAAATTTATGATGCTATAACAATCGCACAACATAAAACAATTTGTCATGCAACTATACAAATACTACATATATGTTTAAGTGTCCCAAATGCAACAGTGCAAGTGTCATTGTCGTGCTTCTACAATTCACATGTCTAAATGACCATTTATCCAATGCCTATATTCATGTGTGGTTTTAAATCATTTATGAAATGAATATGTTCATGTGATAATGCCAATGAATGTCGATGGGGATGTTACATTAGGAACCCAATAGAAGGTTGTTAAGTAAAGTTAAACCCTAAGCCATTCTCATCCATTGATTATCTCTTATCTCTATTAGTATTATACTTAATTTTCTTATTTGCAATTTCATTCATAAACTTTAATTTTTCTTATTTGTAATTTCATTCATAAAATTTTATTAATTCCCTAAATAATATAAGATATAAGATGCTTAGTACTTAAAACTCAATCCTCATGTGAACGATATTTGTACTCACAAAGTACACTTTACTACTTCTGACTTGTGCATTTGTAGCTTAGGGAATTTCTTATAGCATGCACTTTTCATCAAATGGTAATCCCTACGACCCTTTGATTCCTTTATTTTAGTATCTACTTATGAATATTAATGTTTATGCAATTTTAGTTTTTACCATTTTAAAAGAAGGCAGGCTAGCCCCTTTCATGACTAGTTTGTCTGTTTTCTCTTTTTCTTGACTTATATGGTAATTTATACAAGTGGAGGAGGGCTTGCTGCCTATGGATCCCATTCTTTTCCTCCTTTTCATGTGTTGAATAATGAGTTAAGGTTTAGGTCTTTAGGCACTTTGAATATCACTTTAACTTCTTTAGCATCCTAGTCTCCACTCATGACTAGAGATGCTCGAATTGATAACCTTGTCATAATATGCTCTTGCAAAGCATCTTGAGAGAGGATTTCAGGTCATATGACCCCTCATTTTCATCCTTATTTCCTCCTAATGCACTTTGGCCTTTATTTGTAAGCTCATGGTTCCATATCCTGTGTCTATGCTACATTTCACTTTTATTATTATTTGTGCTTAATATTATGCCTAATATGTTTTGTAATAATGTTGGACAGTAGATTAGACCCTTTGTTTTACCCCTAATATGATGATTTATGTGGGACATATGGGCTAGATTTCGAGGTCACCAAATGAGGCAGTATATTTCCCTTTTGACTGCCTATCCTTAAAAAGTTTTAGAGGTTATTTTAGTTCCTTTGTGCACTTCATTTAAGGACTAATATGTGCTTTGTTTTGTAGTTTATAAGGTTTATTTAATGTGTATTTCATGATTATTTGAATATTTTCATGTTAATTCCTATTTGTACTTGCATATGTACCCCTCTTTTCAAAAATACTAAAGTATTGTCCTGTATTTGCCCTTAGTTGGCCATTTGATTTTATCAAAAGGTTTTACCCAACATGAAGCCTTTCAAGGGTCCTTTAATGGGGTTATACTAATGTATGACCCCTATTTTCTAGATCCCTAATGGTTAATAAAAGTTAGGAGTAGCAAGCAAGATTTCACTCATTTGAGCACGACTGCAAAATCAAGGCATTCAAAATTCAAATTTAAATTGTTATTGACTTCAATGTTATACATTGATTGTATGATATGTTTGAGTTTTCAAGCTTTAACCCTTTCTTTCAGAATTTTAATTTTGATTATGTAAATCAAATGATGTTTCAAGCTTTAATCTGTTTCAGAACCTAAATTACTAAGAATGGTTTCATGGATGTTCTTATGTTTTTGGAAAATCATGGCGTATGTAGTTTGCTTGTCATTATTTTGGCAATTATGCTTTTACTTTTTTATAATTTTTCCAATAGTTAACCATGAGTGGGACAACATTGTAGAACCATTCCTTTTCATTAGAATAACAAAAATCATTTTGTGAATCACACATATATGACTTGTGATTGCTTTTTTTTTTTTTTTTTTTGCTTATCTTAATAATGTTTGCATGTGCATGAGCTTGTATTATTCATATTCCATCATGGTGAGCTGCTAAACCATTATGAAAAATTATGGCTTTTAATAAACATGTTTTATATCATAAATAACCAATAAAAAATGTTTTACATTATTAGAGTTGATTACAAATAGAAAATGAAGAAGAAAGAAAATTTAAACTTTTATTGATGCTGTTTGTGTTGAAATTATTTCAAATTTTATTTTGAATAACTTTTTGACTTTAATGTATTTTCATTTAAAATTTTATTGTCTTATAGAATATGGAAAAACTTACTTTTGCTTGATTAAATTAATTGCACATCAAATCAACATGAGAATTGAATATTATATGTTCTTAGGTTCTCTTTCCAGTCTTGGAAGGCTCGTGAGTTGCTAAAATAACCTAATACATCCTAGAAGTATTCTAGGATGTCTTAAGAAAAAGCCATAACTCATATAAGGTGTTGTCATAAAAATGCCTCTTAGGCTAATTAAAATAGTTTGCATGATAAGGAAAGGAAAAATAAGTTTCCTTTCTTAGCCAGTGTTTTGGGTTGTTTAGGCGGATGCCACCTCATGGGTAGTCTTAGGAGCGTCTTTTGGAGATTTAAGGATGTTGGCATAACCTTCAAACAAACCATGATGGAGAGAACTAGGGATGGGATTCTGTATCAAATGCAAACCCTAATCCTTCTCTTAAAAGATGTAGTTTCCTAACCCTTATCCTCAAAGATTTAGTTTTCTCTTTTATTTTTGTTACTTCCTAAGTTAATCCAATTAAAATTATAGTATGTAGACTATTTAAATGAAATGGGATTTTATTCAAATGTTTTAATTGATCTAAAATAAAAAAAATAGCTAAAAGAAAAGCATAAGCCAAAAGGGTTTTAGATTTAATGAAATATCCTTATTAAATAAAAATATAATTAGATTATATGAAAATTCTTAGTTTGATTAGATTGTGGAATAAAATAATTTTTCTATATTAGTTAAGAACCAAAAAGGAAGTAGTTGAACATTTCTAATAGGATGAGGCATAGAAATTATAAAGTGCTCTGGTCTAACACAAAATAGAAAATTAGTTTCCTTAAGTTAATTATAAGATTTAGAAACTATGAAGTCATACTTATTCTAGGTGTACTAGTTTACTTATTTTTGTTTAAAATTAATTTTTTATTTAATTATCTAATTACTATAAATTTTTTAATTAATTAAATATAGGGATAAAATGTCATGACCTAGATTTCAGATCATGTTGATGCTATGAAATGATAAGACTTAAGGCCTCCAAAACCTGTAGCAAGCCAAATTTAGCTCGTAATAAGACCATCATGTGTTTCAATGCATCAATCTTATATTATTATCTCAAACTTATGTTAACATCGCCTTAAATTCTAAGGAATAAGATAATGGGAGTTAATCTCAAAACATTTATTTAAACATGTTCTTTCTTTCTTTTCTCTTTCTTACATTTATTTTCTATCTTTCATGACATAAATCATATATATAAATAATCTCCCATAAAAGAAATTCTTAGAATTAAGGTGTTCATTCTTAACTTACAATATTAGAATCTCATTATATGCCATAATCATGAATATATAATCCTTTTACATATGATATCATTACATAGTATATATCATAATCAATAACATTTAACTTATATATATATATATATATATATATATATATATATATATATATATAATAGACATTATATAATATAACTAATGACATTGTAAAGACTATTAATAATATAAACTACTTAGAAATCATATTTCTTAATTATATACATAATCCTCGTTAACATTTATACACAATGACTTATGCAACTATGAGCAATATGTATAGTGCCTTAACATATGTGATACATAAAAATTTATCTCCAGCCTTTAACCTCAATCATATATCCATAACATTAGTCCTATACTTAACGTGCAAAATAGTATGTGTGTAGGGGGTGAGTTCCTTTTTTGGAAACTCAATGAGGAATTTTATATATTCATATGCATGCTCACATGCCATGATATGGATGTATTTCTAACTACATGGCACATCATCTACATATAACATTTATATAGCATATTATTACACATATGGATAGTCAAGTCCATTAGAATCCCTACTTAGGTTATTATCTTTTTCACAAAGGAGAGTTGCCTCACTAGTTGTAAGCTGGCGAGATAGTTACCCCACCTGTTGCATCTTTCTCCTACACTACAAAGTTTCCTCACTAATCATGTTATGCATGCATACATTCCATTTTATTTCATATAGGTTATAATCCTTATGTCGCTAGTTATGATTCTTTGAATTGCCACTTATTCCTCAAACTATCCTCACATAATATAACATTTAAACATATATCTATGTCACGACATATCATTTCATTTCATAAAATGCAAATCACTTCGATATAAAATAATTAGGCCTACCATAGCCTATATAAAAAACTATGATGTATGTATGCAATAGACATAAAAAGCCATAATAAAATCTCATACTTGATAACAATATCCATAATTGCTTATCTATTTTGCTTATCCTTGATCTTTATAGTCATACACACCTAAATATATAAGTAAATTTATATTAATGTAATAAAAATGCTAAAAACTAGGAGAGTTATTTAACTCATTTATAAAACATGTACTATGCATAAATTAATATATTATTGGTCAAAAAGGCCCATAAAAGACATTAAGTTTAAACTTTTACTAAGCTTGCAATTTAGTAAAAAAATTACATTCACATATATAACTTCCATTATTGGATCCATAGTCCATATAAAACCTCATATTTTTCATTTAAAATTCATATGCACACTTAATTACCATTAATTATGCATCAAACATTTTATCCTTTAAGTCCACATATTTTTCTAAACTTGTTAATTTAGTCCATTTATTACATTAGATCCTCAATTTGCATCATTACATATCATCATAATAACATAAATTATGATCATAATCATTAATAATTCTCCATAAATTACCTTAAACTATGTAATTTGATAAATATCCTCAAACTCTTCATATTTACTCAATTTAGTCTAATAAATACAATTAACCTTAATTGTTGGACTAGGTAGTCAAACACTCTTTTGATCTTTGACAACATGAGATTGAATAGTCCTAATGCCTTGTCTAAGTGTGGTGATTGTAGAAATTAAGCTAGAACATCATTGAAAGTTGAATGGAGCACAAAATCAAGAAATGCTTATACATAGGGACCACTATCCATAAAATAGCAATCACTACCAAGTAAAGTCTTGGACACAAATTGGACAGAAGCAATCACATTGAGCATCACATCCATGATAGTGACCATGACATTTAATTAAGTTTTGGGGGACCTCAGAGCAGCATTAAGCACAAGCCATGTTTCACAGGACTGTTACAAATTCATATGTCGCAACCGTAACATGAACATAGTGACCGCTACAAGCCAACTCAATAACTCTAAATTGCACAGAGGCAATCGTGGCTGGTAGTAGCAGCTAAAGAGCCAATACAATTAATATCAAGGCCACTATCATGAGATAGCAATCGTGACATTTAAAAAACAAAGAAAGGGCTCTAACGATTATTTTTCCAAAGGATCAATGCTGAACTACTAAGTGTCACTAGCCATTAGGAAAAATTAAAGATCACAACCATAACTAGATAAAATCTAGAGGAAAAAGGCAAATAGCAACTGCGATTCACCTGTAGTGATCATAATGATGGCCTGACAATCATTAAATGCATATTTGCCTAACACACATTAGAGATTTGAGCATAGTTTTATCTCTAATGTCACTTTGGTAGGAGTAACGAATAAATACTCCACCAAATAGACATAAATGTAGGATAATAGAATTTACTAAGGCCAAACTCTTGTAGATTTGTTTCTTAACCTTCTCTCTCGTAATTACTCTTTGTTATTATGTTGTAAAAAGTTTTGTGTGAGCTTTAAACACCCTTTAGGATTGAGTTTCAAAGTGAACCAATAGAAAAATCTTATATAGGTTTGAGTGCTGACATTAGAAAATACTTGTAAGATTTTGAGTGAGCCTTTATAAAATATATATTATAAAATTTGGTGTAAGAGTGTAAAATACCATTAAGTATTAGTTGAACACCCAATTGGAAGAATTAGGGAGTGGATGTAGGGTTAGTTAATATTCGAACTATTATAAATTATTATGTGTTATATTATTCTTATACTTCTAATACTTAACAAACCTTCCCTCTAAAATTTTAAACTTCCCACCAATTCTACCCCTCCTTTTTGATGCACAAGGGTCAACTAGTGATATGAGAGCTAGACCTTAATTTGAGCCTTAATTGTGTGAGGAAAAGATCATGGCCCAAGAAAAAATCCACACTCATCTCAAACCCTTCCCTTATTTGATGGATCCGACTATACTCATTAGAGGTATAAAATGAAGATTTATCTAGATAATGATCTGGTGGATTTATGGAATATTGTAGCAAAGGAATGGAAGCCCTTAACTAAAATGGTAAATGGTAGTGAAGAGTTTATTCCAAGGGAGGAATGTATGGAAGCTCATAAAAAATCAAATGGCAAGAATAAAAGGATAATGTCCATTCTCCTTAGTTCCTTATCAAGAGAGGAGACTAGTAGAGTTCAACATTACCTAACCACCAATGGAATATGAAAGGCATTGGAAAACCATCATGAGTGTACTACACTTGTGAAATCTAGTAGGTTAGAGATGTATGTGATAGAGAGTGACATCTTCATGATGAAAGTTAATGAAAACATCATCAATATGACAAATAGACTACTCTCCATTGTTAAAACATGACAAAGTTTAGACGAACCCTTACAAATCAAGATGTAAACACTAAAAATACTCAAATCTCTTTCTCTTGAAAAGTTTGGTGCTAGAGTTTGCAGTATATAAGAATCCAATCTAAAAATTAGAAAGATACAAATGGATGTCTTCATTGGCAAGCTATTTACTCATGTGCTAGCCATAAAAGAGGTTGAGGAAATGAAGAAGTTGAGAGAATAAGAGGGCAAGAATGAAAAAGTAAAAAAGAAAGCTCTTGTTCTCTAATCAATTAAGGATAAGGAAGTGATAGAATGCACTAGTGATCATGATGAAAGTGAAAAAGAGGAAGTGGAAATTATAATGCTCTCAAAGAGATCCAAAGAGCTCGTGAAAAGAAGAAAAGAGAGAAGGAACTTCAAGAAGACTTCATCATCACTACTTCAAGGAGAAGAAGAATAAGGTAACTTGCTTTGTATGTGGAAAGCAGGGTAACATAAAACCTTAATGTCCCAAACTTAAGAAGAAGAAGAAGTGGGATAAAGAGAAAAAGAATAGCTTTAAAGCTACATAGGATGATGATTCAAGTGAGGAAGAGGAAGAAGAAAAGGTTACAAACTTTTCCTCCATGGCTCGATGGGATAACCCATATGAGGTAAGTACTTCTTCTTATTCTTGTGATGAATATGATGTATTTGGGGATGAAGAGGATGAGCTTTTGAAAGCTCTAACTTTGAGATCTGATAAATATGTCATAAATGAAAACCTTTAAGGAAAAATGTTCGAGACTTGAGAATGAATTTAAGGATTTAAATGATTTTGTAAATGACTTGAGAACTTCTAATGAAGAGCTTAGGAAATCTTTAGAAAATTTTTCTAAAACCTCATCCTCTCTTGAGTCTTTGAGAAAAGAAAATGACACTGTAAAAGGTAAAGTAATTGAGCTTATAAATTCCATCTCAAAATTTCACAAGGGGAAAAAAGCTTTAGATACATACATTATTTCTTAAAGACCTCCCCTAGTGAGACAAGGTTTAGGCTTCAATGGAGCCTCCTCATTTACATCCTCTCCTTCCATCTTTAATAGATCTTCTACACCTCAAACTTCTAGTATTGAGGTTGTTGGGAAGAAAAGTGCTTTAAGTATTAAGCCTCCTAACCATAAAGGTAAAGGGAAGGCTCCCCAAGTCTCAAGAGGTAAGCCTTAAAGAGTTAACCATGCAAACATGTACTCAAATCGGTATGTCCAATCACACACATATAAAAATTTCTCTTCTATTCCTGACTCATTAACTTACATGTGTGTGCATAACTAAGGTGTGAGAAGGCCTCCTATCATGCTAAGGTAGTTCACAAGAGAAAAACCTACAAGTTTAAGCTCCAATGTCATTATTACATGAAATATGGCAATCTAAATGTATTTTGTGACATTAGGAAGACACACCTTAAACTAGAGGATCATTTCATGCCTAAAACCTAATGATCCATGTATGCTTAGGTACCTAAACAAAGATGAAATGTTTTTTTGTTATAGGAATGCTTAGAGGCCACTAAAGTGATTGGCATGTGGATGGTGGGTTTTTAAAACATATGATTGGAAATAATAAGCTATTCATAGCCATTAAAAAGAAAGATGGTGGTAATGTCACTTTTGGAAACAATGTCAAGGGTAAGGTAATTGACATTGGAATTATTAGTAAGAAAGGTTGCTCTCTCATTAATAATGCTTTTCTAGTTTAAGGAATGAAATATAATTTGTTATGTGTAAGTCAATTATATGACAAAGGTTATAAGGTCACATTTGACCACGAAGAATGTCAAGTTACCAGCTTCGTGGATAAGAAGGTAAACTTTAAGGGTTAAAATATAGGTAATACCTACCTAATTGACTTAAACAATTTGGTTAACCAATCTTTTAAGTGTTTTATGTCCATTAGCAATGAGTCTTGGCTTTTGCATTGAAGACTTGGACATGCTAGCATATAGCTTCTACAAAGTATGTCAAAAAGAGAACTAATGGAGGGTCTTGCAAAGCTCATGTTCATAAAGGACAAGACATATGGACCCTGTCAAATGGGGAAACAACATCAAGCATCCTTTAAAGCAAAAAATGTTATAAGTACTTTTAGGCCTCTTTAACTCAATCTTATGGATTCAGTTGGACCTCTTAGGAATACTACTTTAGGTGGAAAACATTATGCATTTGTGTTAGTTGATGACTACTATAGGTTAACTTGGGTTTCCTTCCTTGCCTATAAGAGTGACACCTTTGATGCATTTGAAAGTTTTCTTAAAAAGTTCAAAATGAAAAAGGTTACTTCATTTATTTTATTAAAAGTGACCATGAAAAGGAATTTCATAATGAATCTTTTAAAAACTATTGTTTGGAGAATGAGATTTCTCATAACTTTTATACTCTTAGAACACCATGACAAAATGGTGTTATAGGGAGAACAAATAAGACATTAGTGTTATGCTTAATGAGTATTCTTTGCTAAATTATTTTTAGGCTGAAAGCATCAATAGCTCTTGTTATATTACAAATTATAGTTTTCAAAAAACCCATTCTAAACAAAACTTCTTATGATATATGGAATGTGAGAAAACCCAAGATTTCATACCATAGAGTATTTGGCTGCAAATGCTCAATTCTCAATAATAAGGACAACCTTGGAAATTTTACATAAAAAATTAATGATAATTTTTTTCTTGGCTATTCCACCACTAGTAAAGCCTACAAAGTATTTAACAAGAAGTTTATGGTGGTTACAACATCCATGAATGTTGTATTAGATGAGTCTATGAAACTTGATCCTAGAAAAGGTACTCTTATTGATGACTTTATAGGTGACTTTGAAAACTTGGAGCTCAATTGCATAACTAAGGAAAATGTGATTAATCTTGAAGATCACGAGCTACCTCAAGAAGTGGAGCAAACTCAACCATAACAAAAGAAGAACTAAGGTCAAGGACTTCCCAAGGATTGGAGATACTCTAAGGATCACCCAAAAGATATTATCATTGGTAAGACATCCAAGGGAGTAAGTACTAGAACTCAATTATTTGATTTGGATAATAATCTTGCTTTTGCTACTCAAATTAAGCCAAAGCCAATTGATGAGGCTATTGATAATAAGAGTTAGGTGATTGCTATGTCATAAGAATTCAACCAATTTGAGAGAAACAAAGTTTGGGAACTTGTTCCTAAGCCTAAGGAATACTCGATTGTAGGTTACAAATGGGTGTTCAGGAATAAGTTAGATTAGCAAGGTTTCATCACAAGAAATAAAGCTAGATTATAACCAAGAGGAAGACATGGACTATGATGAAACCTTTGCTATTGTAGCAAGATTAGAGGCCATTAGAATTCTTTTAACATTTACATGTCACATGAATTTCAAACTTTTTGAATGGATGTGAAGAGTGCATTCTTAAATGGTTCCATTGAGAAGGAAGTTTATGTTGAACAACTTCTAGGTTTTGAGTTTCATATTTTTCCCAATCATGTTTTCAAATTATTAAAGCCTTAATGGTTTGAAATAAGCCCCTGGAGCTTGGTATGAAAGGCTTAGTTCATTTTCTTTTACAAAATGACTTTGAAAAAGTAAGGTTGACACAAATTTATTTGTGAAAAAATATAACATGGATACACTCATTGTGCAAATATATGTTGATGATATTATATTTAGAGATAGTAATGAATCTCTTTGTGAGGAATTTGCTAAGTATATGACTAAGGAATTAGAGATGAGCATGAAGGGTGAACTTAAGTTCTTTCTTGGTCTTCAAATCAAGCAAACTAAATAGGGCATTTTCATCAACCAAGCCAAGTACACAAAAGATCTACTTAAAAGGTTTGGCACGAGTAGATGTAAGGTAGCTAAGACTTCAATGAGTGCAACTATTCAGTTAGACAATGATGAATTAGGTAAGCCTATTGATGAAAAGTAGTATAGAGGTATGATTGGTTCACACCTCTATCTTACCACTTATAGACCCAATATCATGTTTAGGGTTTGCTTGGGTGCTAAATTCCAATCTTGCCTTAAGGAATCACACTTGCATGTTGTTAAAAGAATAATAAAGTATTTGCATGGCACTTTACATTTAGGACTTTAGTATCCTAGGAATTCATTTTTTAGTTTTATTGGATATTCGAATGCAAATTATGTCGGTAGTTTGATAGATTGGAAAAGCACTTTCAAAACTTGACAATTTATTAGTGAATGTTTAGTTTATTGGTTTAGTAAGAAGTAAGTTTTGGTTGCCTTATCCACCACCAAAGTGGAATATATGGTGGCGATTTATTATTGTACCCAAGTTCTTCGGATGAAGCAACAACTCAAGGATTATGGTAAAGATGTTGATCATATTTCCATCAAATGTGATAATGCTATTGCAACAAATCTTTCCAAAAATCCCATCCAACATTCAAGAAGTAAACATATTAGTATTAGATGTCATTTTCTTAAAGATCATATCTAAAATGGTATTGTGGTGTTAGGATTCATTTACACTAACAACCAACTTGTGGATATTTTCACAAAACCCCTTAATGAAGAAAGGATGAACCTCATCAAGAGGGAACAAAGGATGATAGATGGAAGTTCCTTAGGGTGAAAATTGATCTCACTATGTGCATATTATATTATTGGTTGATATTTATTAATTGTTTGATATGTTTGTATGATTAATATGTTTAAATGAGCTAAATGTGTTAATTTAATTTGCATTTGAGCTTCTTAATGCCAAATTGTATGAATAAATCATCAATATATTAATTTAACCACACAAAATATGAGCCATATACTTAAAACTCCATTTTAAATTATTTTTCAAAAATGTCATATAAATCATAGTCAAAACTTTATGTTGGCCCTAGTGCACCAAGAAATGGGGTAGAATTGGTGGGAGATTAAAAAATTTGAAAGGAAGGTGAGGAGTTTAAAGAATTAAGAGAAGGTAGAGAAAATGAACACAAGGTGTTTATAATGGTTCAGGTGTTAACAAACCCTACGTCCACTCTCCAATTCTTCATAATTAGGCATTTCACTCAACTAAAAGGTGGTGTTTCCAAGGTCACACCTAACTTATACAATATGTTTTATGGCTCACATATAACCCTTACACTTTATGCTTTTAGGCTCATACAAAACCTCACTTCAGTGTTTTGGACAGACTCATACTTCATCATATTACAAGAGTTTTAGAAGCTAGGCTAACTCATAACCTAATTATAAAGGTGTTTAATGCTAACATCAAACAATCAAGAACTAACAATCAAAGAATAAGAATATGTGAAGCAAATTTGCAACAGTTTGGTTACAATAAATGAAATTTTCTTACATTCATGTCTGTTTGGTGGTGTTTTTATAGGAAACAACCACCAAAAGAGATGTTACTCACAAACTTTGCCTCAATCTTAAAGGTAAGCTAGGTAGATTTTATATTAAATGTTATCAGATTGAAGTCATGGTCGTGACTAGCATTTTGCAATCTCAATTTTCCAATTTACACTAACAATCCCAAAATCACTGTAAAGAACCTCGTTTTATATCTAACGACTAGTCTACATGTCCTTCTCCCATTGATCATCTAAGAAATATAGCTGTTGTATTTGACCAACTAACCAAAAGTTAGCGATTGTGATTGATATTCTTATTAGGGCTATAGAGACAGCAAATTATTTTATTTAGTAAGGAAAAAAAACACTTTCTTGGGTCGTAGTCATGACAGGTGCTTCACCCTCATGAATTTTGATATTTCAATGGTTGCCTTGGACACTTGGCATGATCTGGTTACAGACTTAGTTCCCTCATTTCAACTATGAAATTCGTGGTCACGGCTCTAGATAAGAACACTGACGTGAATCTCTGTGTGAGTCATTCAAGTTTCCCTCGGCTGAATCAAGGCTTTAAATTCCTTTACAAATTCTTCTGGCCTAACTCCATTCATCCTTGTTGCAACGTTGCAGTCGTGAATTAGAGGATCCTGACCTCGAATTTGGATGTCTTACTTAAAGTTAGAGATTTAGACTTCCATCTAACTTATAATGAAAAAATTATCTTATAAACTGCAAAATAACACTTAAATAAGACACTAGTACTAATCAATCTTCATTGTCAAGATTAAAATAGCATATGACTTAGGTTTGGCCAACCTAGTCTAATACTTTATAATCGTGACTACTACTTTTAAGAATCTTTTATTTTTTATTTCAAATTTGCACCACTATTGGAGAGTTGTCCTTACGAAAGTTTCAAATTTCAAATTTCCTAACCATTACCTTAGGTCCTTTTCGAGAAAATTCTAGTCATTACTCAAAATTTTGTAGATTAGTGATCATAGTACGTGTATCACAATTGTAATTACTTATAGCAGTTGGATAATAAATGCTCAACTGCTTTGTCCCTTAAATGATGTTTTATCCTTCTTCAATGCATTTTTGCCCATGTTTTGACTCCTCCCAACTCTTATCAGCCTATTTAATAGATTATGATGAAACCTTTGCTCCCAAGATTATAGGTCATTAGGTTTCTTTTAGCCATTGCATATCATATGAATTTTAAACTTTTTTAAATGGATGTGAAGAGTACATTTTTGAATGGTATCATTGAGGATGAAGTTTATGTTGAACAACCTCCTAATTTTGAGTCACATGTTTTTCCAAACCATGTTTTTAAATTGAACAAAGCCTTATATGGTGTGAAACAAGCTCCAAGAGCTTGGTATGAAAGGCCTAGTTCATTTATCTTAAAAAATTATTTTAGAAAAGGAAAGGTGGATACCACACTTTTTGTTAAAAAGCACAAACATGACACATTAACTGTTAAAATCTATGTTGATGATATCATCTCATTGTGAGGATTTTGCAAACTTTAAGACTAGGGAATTTGAAATGAGCATGATGGGAGAGCTCAAGTTCTTTCTCAATCTACAAATCATGCAATCCAAGGAAGGGATCTTCATCAACCAAGCCAAATAACAAAGGAGATACTCAAGAAATTTGGCATGGATGGTTGCTAGGTAGCTAAAACCCCAATGAGTGGTACCATCAATCTAAATAAGGATGAATCAGGCAAAATGATAGATGAAAAGAGATATCAAAGTATGGTCGGATCTCTATTTTATCTTCATTTTTTCACGTTTCTTCATTTCTCTCATCTAAACTTGCAATGCTCATCTTCTTCTTCATCTCAAACCTTTATTTCTCTTTTCCTCACATCTATGGCCCCCTAAAAAAATCTAGCAAGATAGACAAGGGGAAAGGGATTACTCAAACATCTTCACCCCCTACTAGAGGTACCTTACCCCTCTATAAGATGAGATGAACAACTCAAGAAGAAAATACTAGGTATGAAGCTAACAAGATGAAAATCATACAAGCTAACAAGATTCCTTCAACTTATTTTCTTACTGCTTTAAATTTGAAGGATGAAATCAATGGTTACTTTGACAACCTTAGATAGCTCACCTTCATCTATAGAGACGAAATGGGATATGAAGATGTGTTAATAGAATTCATGTGCACCATGCAGGTCAGCAAGTTTGAGGATACTCAAATAGGTATGTTTGGCTTAAATTTCAAATGCTTTGGCAAACCATTCTTCATCACCTTCCATAACCTGCGTTCTTTCTTCAACTTATAAAATGAAGAGTGATGGCAATGCAAAGAGTGAAACACATTAAAACCCTAATTGTGTGGCTTCTTCAACACATTATCACCTTCTCTATCAATGCAAAGAGTGATGACAATGAAAAAATCTCATAAAGAGACTTATTCTTTCTTTATTATCTTCTTCATAATAAACCTATTCAAACATGAAAAATTGTCACTAGCCAAATAGAGCACATAAGTAAGGCTAAGTGCTAATTTTTTCCTTCCCTCTCATGTGACTGCCATTTATAAGCATGTTAGGGCTTTAGCCCCTAAAATTGAAGCTAATCAAACCCCCTTTGATGATCCTAACAAAAATTTACTTGACCTTACCTATCTTCTAAATGCCAAAGTAATTAAGCCAACCACACATTCTTACTTGTTTAGAGGTCAAAGTGTAGTTCAACAAGCTATCTTTCAAGCATCAAAGATAAGGAGATTGGTGATTTAGGAACTACAAGAGGGAGCTATGCCTTAAGAAGATCCTTCTTATCCCTCAAAAGGTAAAAGAAAAGCCAAAGTTTCTTGTTCTTCCTCTCCAGCCAAGGTTTCCAAACTATTGAAAAAAGTCCTTAAGAGGCTAAACTTTCTTCAACATCTTCATAATAACATAGTGGACATCCAAGATAAGCTTGGAATTGAGCCTTATTTTTTTCCTTGATTTTAACTTCTTAAATGATGAGGATGAAAAAAAAAAGTCGTTTAAGCTCCAATTATTGGGGAAACTTCTTAAGTGCCAACAACTAAAGAAGAACCATAAAATATAAAACATGAAGAGGAAAAAGAAGGAAGAGATACTGAAGAATTTGATGATGAGGATGACCTTTAGTTTTTTTTCTTTTCCTTCTTTTGTTTTTCCTTTCTTCTTTTCAATGTTTTCTTTCTATTTCTTAACTTTAGGCTCATATAATGTGATCAAACATCCATATATGTTCACGTCTTAATGTATTTATGCTATGTGTCTTCTTTAATAAATTCTATTTGAACCTCTTTAACTCTCAATTGATTGCACTTCTAAGTGGTTGTTGACACTATGATTGTACTTGTTATTATAATTAACCTTCGACTACTCTTCAATTGGTTATTCCCCCTCAATTTCCTTTTTTTTTAATCTTAACAAAGGGGAGAGACATTGCATGCTAATTATGGTTTGATAGGTTGAGGGGGAGTATGGGAAGTAATTTAACTTCATAGAACATTTATCTAACATGTAACTATCCATTATTTCACTTAAAATGATATTGCATAAGTTATCATTGCATAATTCAATCTAAGGTTGTTAAAATAAAAAAGGGAGAGATCATTGGACTAAGTGGTCTAACACTCTTTTTAATCTTGGCAACACAAGATTGAATAGTCCTAATGTCTTGTCTAAGTGTGGTGCTTGTAGAAATTAAGCTAAAAAATCATTAAAAAATGAATAGAGCACAAAATCAAGAAATGCCTATAAATAGTAACCACTACTCACAAAATCACAATTGTTACAAAATAATGTCTTGGACCTAAATTGGATAGAAGCAATCACGATGACCATCGTGTCCTTGGTAGCGATCATGCATTCAAACAAGTTTGGGGGGATTAATAGCATCCAACACAAGCCATGTATCACAGGATTATTATAAATTCATATGTTGTGATTGCAACAGGAACATATCAATTGTTATAAGCCTAATTAAAGAACTATAAACTGCACAGAGGCAATCGAAGCCAACAATAGCATCTAGATAGCTAGCACGATTAATATCATGGCTGCTACAATGAAATAACGATCATGACACTTAAAATAAAGAAACAACTCTAATAACTAGTCTTTTATATGACAAATGTCAAATTACTAAGTGTCATTAGCTGTTAGGTAAAATGGAAGATCATGAATACAACTAGGGAAAATCCAAAGTGAAAGGCAAATAGTGACCACGATTATGGCTTGACAAGCATTAAATGCATATTTGCCTAGCACACCTTAGATATTTAAGCATAGTTTTCTCTCAAACATCTCTTTGGTGGGAGTAACCTATAAATACTCCACCATATGGAAATAAAACCAAGAGAATAGCGTTTACTATGGCCAAACTATTTCAAATTTGTTTTTACCCTTCGCTCTCCTAATTATGTTTGTTATTAGGTTGTAAGAAGTTTGGTGTGAGCTTTAAACACCATTTGGGATTGAGTTTGAGAGTGAACTAATAGAAAAATCTTGTATAGGTTTAAGTATTAGCCTTAGGAAACACTTGTAAGGTTATGTTTGTGCCTTTATAAAACATAAGTGGTAAAGTTTGGTGTAAGCTTATAAAACACCATTGAGTATTAGTGGAACACCCAATTGGAAGAATTGGGGAGTGCAAGTAGGGTTATTTAATACCCAAATCACTATAAATTATTGTGTGTTATATTCTTCTTCTACTTCTTTTAATACTTGCATAACAAATCTTCCTTCCAAAATTTTGAACTTCCTACGAATTCAACCCCCTTTTTTTGGTGCATAAGGGTCAACATCAATTACATTCAACTGATTCTAATTCTTTTATCAATAATTCATCTAAAATTATTTTATATCGATACAACTTATTGCTTAGCAATAAATCTCATATAAACATTAATTTTACATTTTATGATTTAATTTATAATTATTAAAAATCATCAAAAAATTCGTAAAATCTAATCAAGACCTTAAAAATTTATGAAACTTTAATCATCATGATATGAGCAATTAATATGATTTTGTAGCATTAATTACTATTCGGGCCTACCTAGCTATCATCAAACCACCAAGATTTGTAAATGGCTAGCGGAGGTGATATCTGACCACCAAGCATGGCGGTCAGATATCACCTCCGCTAGCCATTTACAAATCAATTATAGTCATCTTATAGATATTTTTGCAAAGAGTCCGTAGGAATTGATGACATCATCACACGAGCTATCGTTTGTCAGAAATTGAGAAAAAATAAATGTTTGACTAGAACTTTGAGTGGCAATTTTAGTGACGTCTGACCTCATTTATAGTGAATCAGGTGTCAATAGAAAACTTCTAAAGATAGCTTTCCATAAAAACATGGATCAACTAAAATGGAGCTCTAATTTGAGAGATATGATTGTTTGAAAGTTTAGTCCTATTTTAACCTAACTCTCTCTCTCTCTCTCTCTCTTAGTGGCATGTTTGGGAAAGAACTAGTCCCTTATCTTTATTTCTCTATTTTGTAAGCCAAATTTGTTTTGGCTTCCAATGTTTAACTTACTTATGCTTTAGTCTTTTTTTAAAATAAATAATTATTATACTATTTTGGTGCTAAGCCAAATTTTGGCTTTATCCAAAATATAATTGTTTTAGGTTAGTTGGTCCAATCAAATTTTTTCTATTTCATTTTTTTCTTTTCTTTTTAAAATAATGATAATAATAATAATAATGCAATAATAATTGAAATTTATACTCTATAAAATATTTAATTTCATAAAAAAATTCTCTAATCATAATTAAATTAATTTTCATAAAATACACAAATTAACTTAAAATAAATTAATTCCTTTAAACAAAAATATAATATTTCAATTAAAGAAATTAATATTAAATTTATTTAAATTATATAATAAATCATTCTTAATTAATTGTTTTTATGACAAAATATTTCTCATAAATATCTTAATCTCTCAAAATTAATAAAATTCTTCTTACATAAATAACTTAATTTCTCATCACTAAATACTTTAAATTAAAGTAATTTACAAAATATCTTAATTAAATCAACTTAATCAATAACTTAATAAACTTAAATGAATTAATATCTTTAACATCATTGAATTAAGTTTTTTAAATGTTTACTTAACATAATTTATTCGCAAAATATAATTAAGATTAAAATTATTTAAATCATGCACCCGTGTTAACTTAAATTAATTTCATAAATTCCTTAAATCTCAATTAAAAGCATACTTAAATAATTAAATTCATGTCTTTAAATCCTTAAATCATTAAATATGTTTTCTTTATATAAACTCGTCTAAAAAATATTAAATATCATCATATACTCATTTAAATTTAATTTCTTTAATACAAAATATCCATTAAATATAACTCATCAAATTTAATTAATAATGAAAAATTGAGGCACTATTTTGAATCATATTTCGTGGAAGTGGTTTCAAAACTCAATCTGGTTAAATACTTACAAGAGGCCCCTTCCCTGAAGGGGAAGTTGGTGAAGCAGTTAACTATGTTGACTAAATTCAACATTAAGTATGTAGCTAAAAAGGTGATTAGAGGGTGGGCGGTCTTAGAGTAACAACCTCTCGAGGAACAAGAATATGGACTTCCTTAGTTCCCGGATGAAGGATTAGTAGTGATTGAGCCTTAGGGATGGAAAGTGTAGTTTGATGGAGCTGTAAACAAGAAAAGAGTGGGTGTAAAGGTCATTCTGATTTTTCCAGAAGAACTCTTCTATATAGCTAAGAAGATAGATCACAAGGTGACCAACAACATAGTTGAGTATGAAGCATGTACACTTGGATTGGAACTCTTGAAACATATAAGGGATAGAATGATAGAGGTGTTCATGGATTCACTTCTAGTCATTTTACAGGAAACAGATGAATAGGAACCAAAGAAGACCGTGTGGGCCCGTATTTAAAGCTTGTGAAGGGATTGGTATAAAGTATTCAAAAGGTCACATTCCATCATCTACCAAGAGAAGAAAATGCAATGGATGATGCCTTAACCACCTAGTTTCTATTTAGGATGGGCTAGAGATGATGCCTATGAAGCTACTGATTGCACCTAGTTTGAAGCACAATGTTATATGGATAAAAGGGCGATGCAAGTATTAGTGGAGAACCACCTTTAGTATTTTAATATAAAAAGGTACTTGGAGAATAGTGAATACCTTGAAGAGGCTGGAAAGAAAGATAAGGATATGCTTTGAAGGTTTTCTTAACAATTTATAGTCTATAGCAGGGTCATCTACAAAAGAATGTCCGACAAAGTTTATTTGTGGTGTGTGGCAAAGGAAGATGCCAGTAGGGTACAAAGGAGGTGTATATAGAAGTTTATGGTCTCCACATGAATGGGAAAGTGTTGATGAAGAAAATTTTGAGATTGGGATATTACTAGACTACTATGGAACTTGACTATAGTTAGAAGATTTAAAACTGTCACACATGTCAAGCCTATGTTAACCTCAGTCATTTGCCACCGATCAAGTTACAAAATTTGATCTCACCTTAGCCATTTGCAATGTGGGGCATTGCTGTGATTAGAGAAATCAGATCAACTTCTACAAAGAAGCATAAATATATTATTATAGTAGTGGACTACTTTTGAAATCGATAGAGGTTGAAGCCTTTGGTAAGTTAGGGGCAAAACAAATTGCACAATTCGTCGAGAAAGGCCTTATTTATTGGTACAAAATGTCGCACCATGTTGCCAAATATAATGGTGTCCATTTTTAGGCGAAGGTCAAGGTCAAGTTGGGAAAATACAAGGTAGCTCACCATAAGTCGTCACCTTGTTGACTAAAGGCTAACAAAGTAGTGAAAGCGACAATTTCAAAAATGTCCTTGCCAAAATAGTTGAACACATATAGAGAATGGTATGAAAAGTTACCATTCACCCTATGGGGTTATCAAACTATAACAAGGACATCGATTAGGATGACACCATATTCCTTACTATGTGGGATAGAGGCAACATTGCCAATTGAGCTAAAAGTAAAGTATTAGTAAGACAAAGGCATTGAGCAAGATAATTAGATGATCTAATGTGCCAATATTAAAAATAAAAGTCATGCACTTAATTAATGTATAATGTGTAAGATGTAAATAATTTATGTTAAGTATAATATCAGATGGAAGTACATTTGTATAATTAAAGTAAATTAGTCATACATGTTCTTGAACCAAGTAAAAATAAGATGGTATTTCCTGTGAAAGATCATTATCTACTATTTGTTAATGTGATGCTTATAGCTCTAAAGGTCACATAACCATGCCATGTAATTTATGCCATCGTCAAGTTGAGGGTCTTAACCGGTGTAGAAATCATTAATAGAGACTAGTCCATATAACCTTAACCCTATCTAAGAAGCACTAAGACAAGGGACCCTCACCCTAGGAAGAATGACGTAATCCCTATAAGTTCCCAAGGTAAAATGTGATAGATTCCACCATAAGTAGCTTCAACGGATGTTGGTGATAGTGATGTGGGATATCCACTTGGCCCTAATGGCAGCTGACCTCAATAGGTGATAGTTGAAATGATGTTGTGGGTAGTAAAGCCTCGCATCCATGGTTGGGGCAGCCAATAGGCTTAACTTATTTTGTAACCATATTTAACAAAAAAAAAAAGTAAAAAAAATAGCTAAATTGCTAGATTAACTTCAAACATTCCCCAAGTCTAGAACAATAAGTAGATTACTAAAATGCCCTTTAATGACAAGCACAATTTCCCTCGAGTCTTTAAAAGTATTTTCAATAGAAGTTTCTTTGTCTTAGAAACATAATAACCTATGAAAATAATCCTCCATGAAAACAATCCATGTAATAGTGGGACCTAAGTATGTTTTCATGATCCAAAAATGAATCAAGATAGCCAAAAGGGCTACAAGGATATTGAGGCAATTTGGAAATGCTAAAAAGGCCCAAATGATATAAAAACCACCCATGGGGCATCCCTGAGCCAAAAAAATCATTTAGAGGACTAAAACACCCATAGAAAAAGGCTTTAAGGACATTAGTGGCTACAAACAGTAAACTTTGAAACCCTAAACACTTAGTACCTACTAGGAAGCTACTCGAACCTCCCTAGTACCTATTAAAGAGCTGTTGATAATAACTCAAACCTTAGTCTATGCTAAAAAGCTACTAGAACCTCTTTAGTAGCTGCTAAAGTGCTATTAAAGATGACCCTAAACACTTAATACATGTTACGAAGCTGCTAGAATCTCCTAGTACCAATTAGAGAGTTGTTAAGAATGACAATAAACACCTAGTACAACAAATGCCTGGTACCTACTAAAAGCTACTAGAATAAGCTTTAGTACCTACTCAAGAGCTGTTAAAGACCTATATCCTTCGATATCCTTACCAATGTTTACATTCCTTACATTTCTTTGATTAGACTTATTCAGACAGTCATTTTTCAAATGTTGTTTGTCAAGCCCCCTAAAACAGGTGTCAAGCTGTAAGCATTAGATTCGAGACCTCTAGACGTAAATCTTGATGATAAAAATCATTAAATACATCCCTATATTGTAAGGAGAATTGCCAAAGGAAGAGATACAGGCCTTAGGAAACTTTGGAAAAGCCCAAAGCCAAGCCTAAGACTGAAAGCCCAAAACTAAGCCCACATCTAAGGACTAATCTGCCACCATTAATAAATAGTTGTATAGCCTATTAAGTAGGGTTGTACAACTTAGTAACTAGGATTGTATAACCCACATGTAGGGTTATACAACCCTAACAGATGGGTGTACAATCCATTATTAGTTGTACAGCCTATATGTAAACCCTAATTCTAAGAGATCCATCTCTTTCTCTGTGATTAGATGCACATAAGTTATTGTTGGAATCATTTTTAGCTTTATGCACTCATCCATCACCTATAAATAATCCTTCTATTTGAATAGGAGTAAGGCTAGGACAACCCTAAGGTTACTCTACAAAATTTACTTTTAAACATGACTTAGCATATAAGTCCTAAACCCTAACTCATTTCTAAGGCAAAACATAGCTTAAATATTTGTATTTTATGCATTATCTCAGTAATTTAGAGGAAAGTATATAGCTTGTGAGCCTTTGAGGGTAAAAGAACACTTAAAGAAATCTTGAGAAACCCCTCTCCCCCTTTCTTCTTTTTCTTATTCTTTTCTTTATATTATTCAAAAATTTAGTAACTTGAGGATTTACATACTTGACTGTTGTTTGTTTAGCTTAAGAACCAGTTTGTACAATCCTTATAATGGGATGTACAACCATATTTTCTTGCACTAATTTTGTAAAAATTATTCTTTTCTCTTATCAGATTTTTTTTTTTTAATGCAACTTTCCATTGTCCTTCATGACTCCAATGGTAGAATAGGACAAGACCTAATGGCCTATGACCCCTATTCATTTCAAAAATAGAATTTTAGAGGTTTTAAAGTGATTCTTATGTTTCGTTTTGTGCTAATGTTTATATTCTTCTATTTTGGTTTAATGATGATTACGGTTCTATTATGATTACTTTTAGGGCAGTGACTAAATGAGGGACTTACTGTTCCAAAGAACATGAGAGCTCTTCTTATGATTATACTTATGATTAGAATAAGTGAAAAGTATTTTGGCCTTGCACCCTTTTGTGCTAGTGGCATTTTAACTTTTATGATGGTTAGTAATGCCTATGGATGCCAAGCTCTTTTTAGAGCAGTAAGAGAGAGGGTTCATCATTCCTAGGATCTCTTTAGAAGTGATTTAGCCTTAGGACATCAAAGGTCATTCATTATGCTTTACATCGCATGTTTATTGTTTTTTACTCTTGATAATGCATATACTTATGCTATAATGTTTTAATGCTTTCCATGTGATGTTGGGAAGTAATATTATGGACTTAAAAGCTTACTTAGGCACCTTTGCAAGGGAGTTATGGTAATTTGCCTTTATTTATATGCTTTATATATTTCCTTTGTTTCATTTCTTTTAGAATTTGATCACTAACTTATTCTTTTCCTTCGGGTGTAGGTGTTCTTACTTATATTATACCATGAATTTGGTATTGACCATCATCCCATTTGATTGTGGATGATTTTGATTTGTAATGTGTATGGATATGCATGATAATCCCTATGTCATATCACATGATCCCCTATCACTTTTGTGCTATGTATATGATGTTTGGATTTAAGGATATGCATGATGACCCCTATAACATGATGCATGACCCCACTCCCCTTTTGATTGATGAAATGATTTGATTGCATTAGAAGCATGCTTCGAGCCATTAATCAAACTAATCAATAACTCAATTAAAATATTAAATGTGAACTAAAGATGCCTGAAGGCTGGATCCCGATATCTAAGTAATAGGAAGTTGCTTAACCTCTTCCCCAAATCATACCCATTTTTCTAACCTAATCTTTAATGGAATAAAGATGAAATGTTCCTTTTAATTAACCTAAATTAGGTTTAGATTTTTCCTTCCTTGAATTTTTATCCTGATTAAAGTAGGGTGGTGACTCCATATTTCCTATAGATAGTACCAATGTATTGTCTCATGCTTGGTCCCTTGATGACCATCACTTCTGACTTAGGTTCTTAAATTATGCAAGGCCTAAGAAGGATCCCCTACTGGTCCAAACATGCATCTCATTTTAAGGTCATTAACAGTGTAAACACTTCCATCCTTTCGATCCCTTATTAATCAATAAAAGGATGAAGTTGCAAGCAAGATTTCACTAGTTCCAAAATATTGAGGTGCATACAATAGGCCATCCAAATTGTTCTTAGAGTAACAATAAAAAAAGGTACCAATTGGATTTCATTAATTATAGCCACTATAAGAAAATAAAGAAAATTCAGATGATTTAATTATTAAGTTCATTAATAGCGTTGAGGTAAGGTTTCAAAAGCATGACATCTATTAAGAACTTAAAAGTATAAGTGGAACAACTTGTAATGACCATTTTCATTTACAAATCATGGTATTCATGTCCAAACATACATATGCATAAAGGTTGATTCATCATATATACATAATCTAACATGTATTTAATGTACATATATGCTCATTAATGTTCAAGGTTAGTGACCATAAACTAGTTTCTATCTAGATATATGTACATGACACAAGGAGAGAGAGAGAGAGAGTTGAAATTCAGCCAATGATGTGCGCTCCATGTGTCTATTTACAAAATTCTATGCTCCAAAGCATCCAAACCCTATGCTTCAATATCTGAAAAATATAATTGCAATCTGTTGAGCTGTGAGTCAATGAATAAAATAATAGTCAGATTCTTATGGCACAACCAATAATCAAATATCATTAGGATACATTATAAGTATAAGAATTGACTATGCAAGTGCAAATGCAATAGATTGATTTTGTCATGTCCTTGCAAGACAAACATTACTCATGGGAATTCATGTGATTCAAATGACATTTGATTTTGTTGGCCAGCATATAACAAGTGAATAATTTGATTAATAATATCTGCCAATAGGACGTATTCGTCCCTTTTCCAAGTCATTTGTAAGTGTTTGACAAGCCAGTCATAACATCCTTTTATTCCATATGCAAGTGTTCATTCACAATGGTATACCAAGTAATCATTAAGATTATATATTTCTCACTTGACTTATATTCACATGTGAAATGTCACAATTCAATCACATATGTATATGTAATAAAACATAACCATATCATAAAATCATCATACATACATGTTAGAATCCAATTATGGCTTTTACTCACATTTTGATGTAACCAATCTTTATGGTAGGTTTGGTCCTCTCTCTCGGGCTTCCTCAAAGTGTTGAGATCCTAAAATTTAATACATATATGGTTATAAGTATGTCAAAATAATTATGAATGGTTGGTGTGCAACTATGGGCATATTTTTTACAAGTGGACATAGTGTTTATGCATATTTTTCTTGTTTGGCAGCTTGACCTTGCTACAGTATAGCTGTAATAACTCTTACTATACTTATCCAAATGACTAGATTCTCTTTTGAATTTTGCCTTATTTTAATATCATCTTAGTCTGAGTAGGTTTTATAGTCTTAGGTATATCTCTTTCCACACAAATATTTAAAGGCGATATAACCTTACAAATTTCATATTTTGAACTTTCTAAATCAAACATAAGGTCATCAAAATATATGAAAATATAAAAACTGAGGAGATTTCGATTTGTTGTGAACCAACCCTAATAAAGGAGCCATAGTTCTTCACATACACACCAAATTAAGAAAAATTATTTTATATGCACGTAGATGGGCCATAAAGCTACAACTTTCATGATTTACACTTTCCCAATTCCTCTTCTAGGGTTATGAAATAATGAGTTCAAAAATATGCTCTAATAACAAAGCTAACACAATCAATTCTTATTTCTCTTAAATTTCAACTTTCATACATGTGATCTACCTCAAATACTCCATAATTCTTACTAACCATGCATGATTAACATGTCATGATGGAGTAATTTCATGTGGGAAGAAGATAAATTAACTTACCTATTTTATCAAAATTAGAAAAGCTTAAGGTTCCTTCCTAGCTAGCTCAATTTTCTTCTTCTTCCTCTTATTCTTCTCCTTTCTTCCTTTCTTTCTTTCTTAGCTCTCTTCCTTTTTTGCACTCTCTCATGTTTTGCCTCTCTAATCTAATCCTAAAAGATGAAAATTAATTTGTATACCTACTCTAATAGGACAAAATCATGGTGTCTCACTACCATTGGTCAGAAGTTTAATATTCCTCTTTTAGTCTTTTTTTTTTCTTTACTCTTTCATTACCTCCATTCATCTCCTAATCCCCATATGCTCCTTATACTTTTAAATAGGCTATAAAACACCATTATTTATGATGCTATAACATGAACATAACATAAGATAATTTGAAACTCAACCAAACAAACATTACATATATGTTCAAGTGTCCCAAATGCAATGGTGCAAGTTTCATCATCATGCTTATCCAATTCACATATCTAAATGATCATTTATCTAATGCATATGTTTATATGTAATTGCAAATCATTTATGCAATGAATATGCTCATGTGAAAATGTCAATGAATAAGGATAGGAATGCTACACAACTAGTTAAAATGATGTCGAAAAGAAGAGAAGGTCAATTTCCTATTAATACCAAGAAGAATACAAAAGAACAGGTA
The DNA here is from genome assembly GCA_949677035.1 of Omphalea diandra. Classification (NCBI taxonomy): domain Eukaryota; kingdom Viridiplantae; phylum Streptophyta; class Magnoliopsida; order Malpighiales; family Euphorbiaceae; genus Omphalea; species Omphalea diandra. The sequence goes on along the minus strand of CATIWR010614392.1, from coordinate 8,347 downwards.
AATTCTATTATTATAAGGGGGTGAAGGAACAATTGAAAAAATTGGATGAGATGTGATAGAAAAGGAGGAGCTTGACAAGGTTGATGATTCATCCATGGAAACAAAAGAGAGTACGCCTAAACTTAATTTAGATGCTACTAAACTTCCTCTTCCTTATCCTAAAAGTGTTTTAGAGGCTAATTTGGATGAAAAAATTTAGACAATTTTAGAGACGTTTAAAAAGGTATATGTTAATATTCCTCTTCTTAGTGCAATTTCACAAATGCCTTATTTTGCTAAATTTTTAAAGGATGCGATTTCCAATAAAAAGAGATAGGAAGAACATGAGATGGTGAAACTTAACAAAGAGTGTTCAATAATTATATTAAATAAATTACCTTTAAAATTTAAATGGCATTTTTCTATCCCTTGCACTATAGGAGATACTGAATTTGAAAATCATTATGTGATCTAAGTGCTTGTGTGAACTTAATGCCATACTCAATCTTTGAAAAACTTGGATTACATGAATTGACACCTACTACTATTACCTTGCAACTAGTTGATAAAAGTATTAAATATCCTAGCAGAATAATAAATGATTTCTTAATTAAGGTGGGTAAATTTATTATACTTGTTGATTTTATTGTGTTCGATATGGAGGAAATCGAGCAATACCTTTGATCTAGGTAGACTTTTTTTTACTACTAGTGATGCTTTGATTGATGTACAAAAAGGTTTACTTACCCTTCAAATCAATGATGAGGAACTAGTGCTTAATCTGTTTAAATCCGTGAAACATCCAGACATAATTATACATGAAATAAATGTCATTGATTGCCTTGATGTGTTTACAACTAAAGCAAATATATTTAGATTATAAGATCCTTTAGAGAATATTATTCTTAATTCTTATGATGATGCATAGGTCTTCGTTGAAGAACATAAAGATAAATTTAATTGCTTTGACACAGGTTAAGAAGCATTCAACCCAAAAGAAAGGAAATTTTTTACCTTTAGAGGAACCAACTTCTACCAAATAAATACGATCCTTTATTGAAATTCCTCTAACTTTTGAACTTAAATATTTGCCTTTTCTTTAAAAATATATATTTTTGGGAGAAAACTCAACCTTGTCTATGATTGTTTCATTTAAATTGATAGGTTTCCAAGAGGGAAAACTGAAAAGGGTGCTTAAGGAATAACCTATTTTCTATAAACCCACTCATTCTTGCAAAATCCTTTAAAAAGAGAAGATAAATCAAGCTAGTGACTTTAAAAGAGCACTTGTTGGGAGGAAACCTAATATTTTTAATTTTATAATTTTATGCTTTTATTTTATTTTTCCATATTTTTTAAATTTTCATTGCATTTGCAATCTTTTTTTTCCTTTGCATTTTGATATCTTTTAGGTATTTTCTAAAATTAATTTTAAAAAAAGAGAAAAAAAATTTAGTCAAACACTTTTTGATAAGACGCGCCCACGGCTTATTTCCTATATCAAAACATTCACTAGTCAGCATAAGTCGTGCCCCATGGCTTTTCCCATTAAATCTTCTATTTTATTTTCTTATGTTTTATTCGTTAGTCAACATAAGTCGTGCTCATGACCTATCACATTAAATCTTATGTTTCGTGTTTTTTTTTTTTGTTAGCATAAGGAGTGCCCATGACTTATTGTGCAAATGGGATCATTTCTTTGCCAATATAAGTCGAGCCCATGACTTATTCACATAAGTCTTCTTGAAAACACCACAGACACATGCCAATCCCTCCTTTTCGCACTTGAGCTCCACTCCCACCAAAGCTCACCATTCAAGGAAGTTTCCTTTACCCTTTAATTTATATTTTTATTTATTTTCTTTTGGGGTGATTTTTTTTTTTTTTTTTTGCTATAATGAGGACAATGTATGTTTTAATCGTTGGGGAAGGGGTATTAAAGGTTTTTAATGATGTTTTTATCTTTGGAATACTTGAATCTTTTCTTGATAATCTTTTCTTTTATAATATCCACACTCTTGATGTTTGTTTCTAAATGATTTTGGATTATCATTAATTTTTTGCTTATGGTAAAATTAGAAGATAAGATTCAAACATGATTAAATGAAATTTTTTTTCTTACTAGGATAAGTATTTCTTTGCTTTGAAAATTAATTTAAATGAACAATGTGAAAGATTTAATACAAGTAAATTTTAATTATGAGCTTTTGAGCCTTTGAATATTTGTATTATTTATTGCTCTATTTTGTTTTTTTAGTGTTGTCAAACTTGGGTTGCATATTCTCGAACTTCCCTTGTTATGCATTTTGTAATCACATTAATGAGTTCATGTGTTAAAAAGCAAAAAGTGTATTTAGGTTAGCCCCTAAGCATTTCAATAGCCTCCCCTCGTGTTATTCCCTTAGGAAAACCCTTTCTTTGTTTGCACCACATTAATTTTACCTTGAACCATTTTTTATTTCTTTTACCCTTTTATTACAGTATTTTAATTAAACAGGCTTGAAAATAAAAACCACTTTAAGAAAATTGAAAAAACAAAGATACAAATTTTACTCCTCTATGTTGGTGCTTAGTAACTAGGGATATTCATTATAATTGTTTATCTTTACATCAAATAATTACAATTTTATGAGTATGGTAAAGCACTCTAAATATATTTTATGCTTAGTAACCAAGGGTATTTATCATAAATGTTTGCTTTAGCATAAAAAGGCTAAAAATAATTTAGAAAATAATAAAAAGCAACAAAAAGGAAATGGAAAATGTTTTGACTTCCCTTGATGTGGTATTGTGAAAATAAAATTTATTGACAGAGTGATTCAAAATGATTGGATTTATGCCAATTAAATTAATTCCCTTGATAAATATTCATCCATGATTCCTTTGTTATCCAACCTTAACCCATACCCTATTATAACCCATTTTAAACCCTTTTGATTTTTGATGCATTGAATTCATTTTAAGTGGTGGAGATATGATAAATATTAAATGAACCACTGAAAGGGCATTTGAAACTTGTTGCATTAGATTTTAAAGAAGTTATTAAGGCAAAGAAGCGCATATCTTTGTTTTAAATAGTTCATTTATGAAATGCTTATTTCTTTAGATTGCAATTTGAATTAAGTCTATTAAATTAGTAATTCAAGATTGTTTAATGACAAACTAAAAGGGTAAGAGATGAAGAAACAGAAGGGTTGTTGAGTTTGAGTCTGGTATGCTTGAGGATAAGCATTATTTTTTGTGTGGGGGAATTTGATAAGGCATCAAATTGAATATTAATTGTGATGAAATTTTTTCCTATTTTATGCTTAATCTTCAATTTTAATTTAATTTAATTTTATATTTTATAAATTTCAAAATGATATTTTAGTTGCATTAAGGTTGTAAAAGGGAGATTATATAATAATTTGCAAGATTGTTCAATTTTGGGCCAAAAAGAGGCGAAGTGTAGTTTATGGTATAAGACATGCAGTGATAAAGCATAGGTGTGACTTGCCGATCCGAGATTGATGATTTTAAGTGAGCAAGGAGCTAATTTTTAGCTTGATTTTCATAAAAATATGCTATCTTATTTTGGAGATTTGACTTAGGAGATTTACCTTAGATTTAGATATTCTTTTTATATTTTCTAAAACTATTTGGGAAGATAATATCTCTTATTTTTAGGAGAGATATTTGGGAGATTTCTAAGAGAGAGATTTTTTTTTTTTTTGGTTATAAATAGGAGTCTTTTCTCTTGTATAGAGGGGAAGGATAAATGTGAATTAGTGAAAGGAGAGTGTAACCAATCTCAATTGAACACATTCTTCTCTTGCATTGAACTCATGATTCTATCTCTTTCTCTTCTTCTTTATAGTTTTCTTTCTTCCTTCATGAGCTAATTTTATTGTAGCTAAAGCTATGGAAAGCCTTATCGCAACAAGTTTAATTTTTATTTTATTATTGTCCATGACTTATTGTGCTTAATGCTATTGAGAGTTTGATCACCATTTGATTGACTTGGTTTATGTGAATGAATTGGGAAAGAATTATGCATAATTGGCTAAATGATTCATGGTGTGAATTGAATGGTACATAGGGATATATATACATGATTCATCTAATTTTATAGGTTTTCTTAGAGTGTTAAATGTTTTTTTTTTGTCTTGAGAACTCTATAGAGGGATCTAAAGGTTACTTCATAGGAGTATGATTAATGTATATTGGGAGAGAATATTAAGCAATTCTAGGAAAATCTCAACTTATGAAAATAATAAATTACTTTGATTGAATGTAATTAATTAAAATCTATTGGAGTGGTTGGGTAGACCAATGGTCTTAGCTCTTTAAATTTGATTGTTGCAACTTTAATTATTTATTGTTTTCCTTTTATTTGTTTTTAGTCTTTAAATTTTTGTAGTTTATTTATTTTGAATTTTCATAGTTTAATTACTATTTTAAATTTGATTATCCAAATAACTAAAGGTTAACTATAGTTTTAGTACTTATTTTGCTAAATCCTCATGGGAATAACATATTTTTACTACTTGATAACTAGTGCACTTGTAAAGGTCATTTAAATTTTAGCTATCATTTAATTCTAAACATTTCATAAAAATACGTTCTTATATTATACTATAGCTATTTAATTCATTTCATATTATGTCATGAGTAGGGGAGTCTAGACTCACCAACCAATTCCTTTTTATTCTTTCCTTTACTTACCTTCATCATATATACATCATTAAACATAAAAGTCTCCCATTTAGGCAAACCTAGAATCAAAGGTTCACTTAAGGTCACTCTAGCTATAACAATCCTTTCATTGTCAGAAACATTTAACATTTATCTTACATGGGCCATAAATCTTAGTAATACCTTAACATTATTTCCATTAATCATGTATCATAACCATTTTACATTAAAGTAACCTTAGGCATATACATATCATAATATTCATAATTTACACTTTCTATAGATTACTAAGAATACAATATATACTTAACATTTTCTTAACACAATTATAACTCTTCCAATTATACATGTACATCATTATTATAGGTAAAACAATGTAGTACCTTGACAATATATGAAACATATAAATCTTATGATCAATGTACAAAACAATCTGTGTGTGGGGTGGGCGAGTTTCTTGTGGGAAACTCAGTGAGGAATTTATATTTTTCCATATGCATCATCACATGCCTTTACATTAATGCATCTTTAGCTATATGACATATTATCAGCATACATCATTTATATAATGAAACATTACATACATGGACAGTCAAGTCCATGAGAATCCTTACTTGGTTTACTTATCTTTCTTGCATAACAAAGTTGCCTCACTAGCTGCATCTTTCTTTTAGACAAGAGGTTTCCTCACTAACTATGTCCTGCATGCAAACATTTCATTTTCATATATTGGTCATATCATCCATGCATAACTAGCTATGACTCTTTGGATTCCCATTTCTTCCCTAAACCACCCTCACATCACATGGCAATTAAACATAGTATTTAGTTCATGACATTTCATTTCATTCATATAAATGCATATGATGTTTATATGAACATAATTTGGCCTACTATGGCATATATATAAATTTAATGTGCTTGTGTGCAATGAACATTAAAAACCATGATAGAATCCCTCACCTTTCATTGCTAGCATTACCTCTTCCTTGCTTTGGTTTTGATCTTTTTCTATCTCTTTGCCTTAGCCTTACTTATTATTATCTTTATTCTTACTTGCTCTTAGTCATGTCACCCACACACATGCCTAATCATAGACATCGATTACATTATTACTATAACATCTAAAATATTGAGAGTTACTCAAACTCATCCATAGAACATATAACACAAACATAACATATATCATAATAGAGCAAAAGCTCTTACAAGGATAATGATGTCTAAAACATCATTGAAGTATGCAAACATAACTTTCATTAACTCTAGGTTATAACATAACTAACATCCTTCATACTTAGCTTATTGTCACCATTTTCCTTTTATCTCATTTATAATATCAAAATTAACATCACCATTAAATCATGTTGAAATCTATAATTATAATCCTTTACTCATTTTATTTCTCATCATAAACCATCCATATCCTCATTATATATTATCTTACCCTATATAAATGAATAAAATCTCTTGTATTCACTTATAACACTAATCATAAGGTTTAAAGTATCAAATAATATCAAGAAACTCAATTTAACATAAATTTTTTTCATAAACATTATTCATATAAATAAGGACTTCATAAAGCTCATTAAGACATCAATATTTCCTGCCATCTCAACTAAGGTTTAAAACAACATTCAACCTTTAATTTCATATTAAACATAAATATTAAGAAGCTAATTAACATTTAAAAAGTTAATAATCATAAAGAATTCACGTTATCAATCCATATGGATCAACACCTTTCAAAGCTTCAATTTTACACTACATCAATATTGCCATTAGTTCAACCAAGGTGTAAAAATGCTAATTAAGCTCAATTCTCTTCTTAAACATGAATGTAAGAACACCAATTAAAATCTACTTAACTATGAATGATCAAGAATTAAAAGAAATAAGTAAAACACTATAGTCACTTTTAAGAATCTTTTTGAAGACAATATCACTTTTCATGTCAAACTAGCACCAAATTTCATCTCTTTCATAACCACCAAGCTTAAACACAACATAAACACACTTATTATATAATACAATTTACAATAAATATGGCAGATTATAATTTACTTGAAATAAAGAGAAGAAAGTTACCAACTTGCTTAAAAGATGGAATAAGATGGATGCACAAACTTGATTCTCCTAATTTAATTTGGTAGCCATGGATGGAGGAGAGGTTTTGGGAGAGTTTATTTATATTTTTGTCTACTAAAAAGTAAGGAGTAATAGAGAACAAGTTGTGTTTAGACTGAAGATAAAGAAGAAGAGTGCAAAAAGACTAAAATGCCTAAATGGAGAATTTTAGAAAGGATCCACCAAAAATGCTACTTCTAACCCTTAAACTTATGCTTCCACCCATTTGTCCTTTTCTAAAATATACTTTAAACACGATTTTAGGTATTTAGAATGATGGAAAATGGATATATAGTCGTTTTTAGGAAGAAAGTAAAGATACAAGGGTGTGGAAAGACCAAAATGCCAAATAGAGCATTCTAACCTTTGATAAGCTTTATTTCTAACCTTTTGTTCCTTTCTTAAACACACTTAAAATAACAACTCTAGACATCTAAAATACATCTATAATGCATCATTATCGTTCCATTTAAATTTACATAAGGCACATCAATTAGGTACACATTAAGTAAACACAGATAACAACTTTAAGATAAGGTAACTATGCAACTATCCAAATCTTCGTCCTTTCCTCCAAGGCAAGTCAAAGATAAACTTTAGGCATATAGAATAAATCTAAAACAATTAATTAACATGTCATTTCATCACATATTAAGTACAATTACATACCTTAGTAACCATTCAAAATCATGCACCTAACTTAGCTTATTCCTTGGCTTCCAATATCCTTCTACATTTCTTTTAACATATCCTTTAATATAACTTCATTCCATATAAAATATTGACATATTTTTCATTATTAAACCTTTAATTATGTTATTAATTCATGTTTATTGATTATCATTTATTACATATGCTTATGTATATATCTTAACTTACACTTAATTCCTTATTATGACTTAGCACCTTTAACTTTTGTATCTCTTAGTCATTCTTTATAAATCATATTATATATTAATTAATAATCTTTATAACATTAAAATCATCACCCTTTCATCAAATTTATCCTTTTTATCCTCATCACTTAAAGGAAGGAGTCCTTATTTATGAGAGATCCCTAAAAACCAAGTTTCGAGCCTTACATCCATGTAGCAGGATTTGTTTGTTTCCTTTTTATTTTATTTGTTGTTTTTTCTTTACATTATAAGGGTTTTAACTATTATTGCCTTTCTACCTTTCTTTTAAGATGTCGTTCATTCTTTTGGGTTTCATTTGCTTACCCCTTTATGTGACTTTTCTCTATGGTTGCCCTTAGGCTATTGCCCAGTAGAATGATACCATTAGTTAAAAAGCTCCCTTTTATTTATCATTAATTCATATTGTTGTCCCTAGGCGCCAAGAAGGGGGGTTGAATTGGTGGATACAAATTTTAAAACAAAGATAAAGGGAAGAGGATAGAACAATAGAGACACAAAGATTTTATAGTGGTTCGAGCAAAACTGACCCTACGTCCACTCCCTAATCACTCAATTGGGTATTTCACTATATCAATGGTGTTTTCAAGCTCACACCCAACTTATACAACTTGTGTTTTAATGGCTAACACACAACCTTACAACAAAGT
>CATIWR010614351.1:0-18456 GCA_949677035.1 Omphalea diandra | reverse complement strand
ATATATATTATATTTTTTTTGTTTTATATATATATATATATATATATATATATATATATATATATATATATATATATATATATATATATATATATATATAGGTAGTCCATATTAGCAAGGCAAAGTAATTCAAATGATAATATAATTGAGACAAAAATTTTCATTAGTTAATATGCCTATTATTGTAAAAAAATATTGATGGTTTTTGATCTCAAGTTAACTAGAATGATCCTACAAAAGGCAACAAATGTGAATTAGAGGGGATGAGTGTCCCACAGCCACTCCGATGGTTAAATTAAAGATTACTTTTTTTTTTTTTTGAGAGCTTGTAAATGATCAAGATCATGTAATTGATAGTAGAGTTGGCAATGAAAGAGTTATAAAGAGAATGAGAATTGTCTACTTGTTATATGTGTTGTGATTTTTGTATTTAGGTTTTTAATAGTAAGCATTGCATGCATTGAAATGATCCCGAAATATAAGAAAACATATTTGTCTCCTTAATTGTATAAACTTTTAGAACTGAGGAAATGAGTATCTTTGATCTTTCAAACATTAGAAGTCCATAACTATTGTTGATGACTTTTTGAATGATGCCACCGTTCGATTTACTAGCCCTCTTTCACCTAAAAAACTACTCATTTCTAGGGCTAGTTTCCATCCATATGTCGTTTGGTTATACAAGGGCTATCAATAGTCCCCCTTCGAATGACTATACTTTTGACATTAATGTTAGTTTGATTTGCGCTCACCGATCTCATCCATTAATTGAATGAGTAATTTTATATGCTTCCTTATAATAAATACATCTTATGAGTGCCTAAAATTTAACTGCCTCAGTTGGAGAGTCTCCTTAGTTTTTGAAAAATAATTGCGTCAATAATTGCTACCTTAGGTTGTGAGTATCAAGGTAGTCTCTTGAATGCCCATAATTACTATAGACATGACTCTTGATGGCATCTTTTCAATATATAAAAGGGGTAAAATTCCTTATTTTTACCTTTGTTGTTTTCAGAGACATTTGATGCAAAAACTTTCTCTTGTACTTCACTTCATTTTTTTCGCAACTTATTACTCTGCATATTTTCTTTCCTTTCACCTAATGCAATTCCTACACTGTACCCTTTAGTAGCATTATTTTTCTTTTGACTATTTTCTTTTTTTACTCCTTTTATCTCATCTTTTTCTTCGATCAGAGGAGTGTTCTATCAGCTAAGCCACTACTAAACTTGGTAGTGTAGAGAGTATAGTTAAGGAAATTTGGAACGTTTTAGAAAGGTATATGCAATCCTTGAGGAGTATGAGCTAGCTCTCTATCCCTCTGGTTATAGAGTCACAAACCCAATAAAGGAGGGCACAGTGGTGGTATGTAGGGAATAATTAGAAACTATTGTTAGTTTTCCCCTCCATCCAATGTTGATGAGCTATTTATCCTTCCGCCACACTCTGATAACCTAACATCACCTAAATGCCATCTAGAATCTCTATAGCCTCATTGAGATCTACAGGGTAAAGGGACTGGTTCTAATAAATCAACACATTCAACACCTCTATAACCTAACTAGGCATTCTTCAGTGGCCTTCCTCTCTCTTACTGTCAAATCAAATCAAAAAATTGTGTTCAAACTTTTTTCCTCTTTAAAGGATTAGTTGAATAAAATTTTCTTAGTCGAACACCATTCAATGTTGAACAACTTTCCCCAAATCTTAATAGATAAACCTTCTACACCCTCAACATCTCTAGGCAGCGAAGAACGTAACAAACTATTTGAGATCATTTATGAATGCTTTGAGGTTCAACCATCATGTATGAAGTATGAGAGATGGTTCATTCCAAATCAAACCCTTAGGGTGCATAACCCTGCTAACAAGTTAGAGGGTGGAGATTGGTTTGAGGAGACCAAACCATCTCAAAAGATTGCAAAAACGAAGAAAGGTATTTGATATCTCCATTGTTGAATTTGCACACTTTACTAATTTCTACACAATATTATTTTGTATATGTATGATGGAATTCTTAAAGAATGTTTGAGTTGATCATCGTCCCACTTCCCATTGAGACCAAAATGAATGAGGGGGATGACAAACACATTGTCATTCTAAAAATTTTTTCAAAGTGTAGTGTTGTTTTGCCTTCTTATCCTCTAGTTAGCGAAATCCCTTCCCCTTCTCCATTTGCTGGCATTAAAGCTAAAGAAGTGGATAAGGGGAAGAAAAAAAGAAAAAGGACCTTTTGCATAGATGATGATGATGCAAAAGAGGAGCAGAGGATACAAGCCTTATAGGTTCTAGGGGAGGAATGCTCGAATCCTAAGGCATGGTTGGAGGCAAACTCTAGTAGGATTGTCTAAAATTTTGTCATTTGTAATAAGTTTTAGATTTTATCAATCTAGAGCCTGACAAGTAGGAGGGGGTGAATGTCCCCTCAACAAACTTGGCTTGAATTGAGCCTATGCACATGCTGAGGGGTATGTAAGGCCTACATGAGAGTAAAAAAGATAAGCAGTTGCTGAGGCCTCTTCTTTCATAAGTAAATACTTATCACTGTTACTATTATTATTCTTTACTTTTTAAATTTTAAATTTTAACTTTTAAATCTATTTAGACCAAGACACATAGAAGGAGGATAAGGAGATTGAGAAGAAAGTGAAAGGAACAGAGAAGAAAATGAAAGAAATGGTTGAATGCCATAGTGGTAAATTAAGAATGATGCAAATTTTAATTGGCAAAGAAATAAAAAAGTAAGAGGTTCATGTGATCCATATGTTGAAGGACCTGAATAAAAAGAACAATCAAATGGTGATCGCTTGTAAAGTGGTAGGGCGCATCAAGAAGTGTCTGAAGGATATTATAGCCTTAGTGAGAGAAAAGGAGGTAGAGATATATGCATTGTTTTCTTTGGTGCTGATGGTGTCCAATAAAGGGCTCCATAAGATCTTGGGGATAAATCATCTAGGCATTGACTTGTCAAAGGTCAGGTCTATTGACTTCCATAAGATGATCAAGGCCTGCATGAAGTATTGTCAGAAAGGTAATAATGGGGTGTTTGCCTTTTATACTCCATACCCCACAATTACTTTTAAAGTTAACAAAAGACTAAGGTCTTCTTCTCATTGAGGTGCCCCTAGCAAAGCAATAGCTAGTGGGGCTTTAAGTTCTAAGGCAAACATGTTAAAAGGTGCTCATCCTGTGTCACCCTTTACACTTGGAGAAAATTCTTTCTCCACAAGTTTTGAGCCTAAATGAGGTGACTTTATGACTGACGTGGATACCTCTGATCCTTTCAACCCAACTCCTGATGATCTTCTAATTAACAAAAATGCCTCAACCTCCTAATCTTTCTTTTTATGTGTACCTTGTATTTTCTTATACTTTTTATATCAATTTTGAAATATGAATGAATAGTTTCTTTATTAATTGTTTCTTGTTCCTCTTTACTTTCTTTGTTGATACTTAGTTTAAGTAACAAAATAATAATTCTTAATGATAGACTATTTAGCTAAAAATCATTTTTCAAACAAAAACATTGTAACATAAAGAATTGGAAAAAATAACTTAAGTTTAGATCATGACCTAGAGAAGGTAGGACTTCTCACGTTAATGACTAAACAAATATATCTTTGTGTAGCCAAACTTGATGGGGATATAACCCTCAGGAATATTGATGAATGTTTAATACTAAAATAAGTTAACAACCTTCTCTTAGTAGTTAGACCTTGTAAATATGATCGTTCAAAACTCATAATTTGAAAAATGATTGGCTTAAAAGATAAATGCACTAAAGTTATAGGATTAATGGCTTATATGGATGCCAAATTTTTATACTTAGACAAAATTAATGGCCTTTTTAGAGGGTCGAACCCTTATTGTTATACATAGTCAATGGCTTTTATAGGGGGCTAAACCCTTAGACTTATACTAAATTTATGGATTTTGTAAGGCTAAACCCTTATTTCATAATATAAACATTGAATAAATACTTGATTGATAGTACTTGTAAAGGTAGTCTACATTCCAAAATTTTAGGGATTTATTATCTGTCTAGAGTTGCTAATTGGTAAACCTTATTTCTATTACATTGACAATTGGATAAGGACCTTCTTAGTTAGCTCCAAGTTTTCTTACCCTAGCATCCCCCTTTTCTATTTCAGGTAGATTTGTGAAAATAATTTTTAGCGAATCCTTTTCTTGTGGCACTAGGTAACCTTAACTTTGATTGTTGTTACCCAAATGGTTGCTTATTCTTTACATTCTTCAAGTAGCTTAATGTAAAGTCGAACATCTTTGTTGTTGACATCTTGATCAAAATGTACGACTTAAGGGCTGGTCATGCCAATCTCTACCAATACTATGCGAGGCTGAATGGTGATTCTTTATAGGCCTTTTGAGGGGTAATTTGGTATGTCCAAAGAACGTGAGGTAATTTTTTAGCCTAGCCTCCTTTAACTTCATTGAGTCTCTTCTAAAATCATCGAGAATGATCCAGCTGTGACTGTTGTTTACCCATTTGTATAGGGATGAGCTACTGTGGTAAACCATAAGGTAATGTGGAGATTATGGCAAAATTATTTGAAATTGTTACAATCAAACTGCTTGTCATTGTTTATGATAATTGTGTTGGGGATGTTGAATCTACAAACAACTTCTTTCTAAAAAAAAGATTTTTATTGGTAGCTGCTACTTTGTCCTCTACCCACTCGGTGAAGTAATCAATAGTGACGATGATGAACTTCTTTTATCTTATGGCTTGAATGAAAGGACCAAGAATGTCCATTCCTTATATGGTGAATGATCAAAGACTCTTGATTTTGGTTTGCTGTGTAGATGGGACTTTATGGATTCTATTATGCTTTTGATATTGTTCATAAGTAAGTAACAACCCTTTTGTATCCTTTATTATGGGCTAGTAAAACCCTTAAAGTAAGGCTTTATAGGTAATGTTGTGTGATCTTTCATGCGTTCCATAAATGCCTTCATGTATCTCCTAGAAAACATAGTTTCCTTTTTATTGATAGACACATTTGGTCTAAAATGTGTGGCTGATGTTTATTAGACTACCCTATTTTGATGCTTAATACTTGCCATATCCCATATGATTCTTATGCATACATAGCCATACATGACTTCTGTGTAACCTCACACCCATTTTAGTAGCATGTTTGTAAGGCTTAAATGTGTGTGGATGGATGGATATCACATACCAATTATTACACAACTCAAGCTGTTTTTTCATGCCTTCCAAAATTTCCTCTTTTTTTCCTTTTTTATAGAAAATTTTTATAGAATGTTGTCATGTTTTGCTTGTTTCAGGATGTTGCATTTATAATTTAAGGCTTTATGTTTTTTTAATATGGTGACCAAGTAAAGTTTGCTTTAGCTAATCAAGTAAGCCACTCGGTGCTTTTTTTTATATAGCCTAATGGGGACACGGTGAAGATCTGCTTACCACCAGCCCATGAGGACTTTAGGTTTGTATGACATTTTGATTGGGGATTCACTACTGTGTGCCTATCTCTATAAATTCTTTAATTGCTACTGTCAAGGATTATCATACCTAAATGGGTGTTGGAGGGTTATTGAGGTATTGCCATTTTTTGTTTACTTTTCTTTCTTATTTTCTCACTTATTCCTTTTATTTTTGATAATAATATGTATTTGATAAGCTTGGGCTATCAAGTTGGGGTTGATTGAGGCCAGCAACCCTTTGCTAGATGTGGCCCTTTATTATCCATGCTTATAACATTAGAGTAGTACTAATCAGCCTGAAAAGTCGCTTGAGGTCAAGTGCGCTCACTTTTATAGGTTTATGATGTGCTAGGTAGGTTGTCCTACAAAGAATGTTAAACTGCTAGTTTTTATGTTTAATGTACTTGTTAGAATACTAACATCACTTGTTCTTCTTTTACAACTCCATTTGGACTATAAAGGGCTTCTAGACACATAGAAGCCCAAGTTGATTGAGATTGAGAGGCACACTTATAAGCATCAATTGCTAGTCGAGCCCTCCATCAAAGAGTGGTATTTAGGGAAACACATGCTAATATGGAGGGAGGATCCTACTACACACCCAATGCCTAAGGATCTTCCCAAACACATGTTTTATATACGACTCTCAAGGATGAAGTGCTACAATGAGGCTTAGATGGGTAGCTTGGAGAGTAGCTTATTGCTATTACTAGGGGATATAGGGTGTGGATGACGACATCCTTGGTCAGCAAGATCCCCATGCTTCTAGTGAGTATATGGTCATTCCCCTAGTTTAAGGCTCATATTGGAATTGCGTTGAGGTGAGGCACTTATGGAAAAAGGGAATTTGGAGTAGGTGCTTATTAAGCCAACACTAACAAAGGGGAGTTGCAAGTGAGCTCGGACTACTGACACGTCGTATTTGGAGCCTGTGGTGGTTAGGGAGCTAGACCCCTTTCTTGAGAACTTAGTGGAGTCCTACTATTTTTCTCTCATGGAATCCATGATGGTGCTGGAGCATACTCGATCCTCGTGGACCTTTGAGCCTTCTGCTACCATTCGCATGAGTATTTATGGTCTTTTCTTACTTTTATGTTTATGTTTCTTGACATTTTTATTGTCTTAACTTTGTGTCCTGGTAGATCCCTCGTATTTAGGCTGAGCACATTTTTGACCTGATTGCTGCACCAAAGCAAACACTTGCTCAATGGACATGTGATCTTTATGTAAGTAAAATTTGAATTTATGTATGCATGTTTGTGAGCATTTATGTGTGCATTTCCTAACCATCATAACCCTATATTTGCTATAGGAGAAGATCTAATGAAGATATTAGAAGCTTTGAAAGATGCATGTCCAGGTAGTAGAGCTTAAAGCTATTATTGAGTTGCTTAGTGTGGAGGAGTCTGAGGAGTATAAGAAGTCTTTCGAGGATGAAGAGGACTAGACCCATCACATTTACACTTAGATCTCTTAGGCTTCAACTGTTTTGCTAGTTGGATTATAGTAACCATAGGACTTTTAATACATTATTTGGATTGTAGTATACTACTTAGACATATGTTGGCCCCTTTATTTTTGGATATTTAGGATACTTAGGGTATTTTAGGTTGAAGTGCCTTAATTTTATTAGACTGATTATTTTGCCTATGTATAGGCATTATTATTGATTCCTAATGTTATGTGTGTACTCTATGATTTACATGTACTAGATTTCTCTATTTTGTATATTGGTATATCCTTTGAAATAGGTTTGGAATAAGCTAATCCCTAAAATACAAATGAATCCCCTTTTGCAAATTCCTCAATCAAAGTGGTCAATACTTACCAGAAGTAATATGTACAGATAACTAGGCAGGTATGTGCAACTAAGTTTACTATTCATAACTGTCAAGTATCATTCACTTTCTTCCTCTTTTAACCCTTTTAACTCAATTTATGTGCTACCATCTATTATTTTTTTTTAGTTCCTAACTATATTTAAAACTTTTTTAAGGTTTCTCCATACCCTAAATTTGTTCGATCTACCATAGGTGGGTTTAAAAACACTTAGTATCTCTCATTTATCAAACTCAACATCGAGTTTCTATGGGTACTTGCAATAATTATAACCCATCAACCTATTCTTTTTACTTCAAAGATGCAAAGATTTGCCCTCTTCTTGAGGAGTTCAATGCCATTCTAGATTGACATATCACTAGGGTAGATCGAATTGCACTACCACATTTGGATTATACATATATCAAAAAAATGATGGAGTTGTTCAATTTGCCCTATGATGAGGTGCCCCTAATGCCTTGGGAGAAGAAAAGATGTTATTATCTTTATTGCTCATCGTATACCCATTGAGGGACTATGACAGGTGTGAGAGCCATTAGATTTCAAGTATATGCTTAAACTAGTGGAATATTGCTCATGACGCTTACCTTTGATCAATCAATAAGGAATTGAGAGGATGGGACTCATACATTGGTATAACCCAATGGCATATGAATAGGATAATGGGGGGATCCATTAAAAGGCCTATCAAAAGGTGAAAGGCCATAATATTTGGTGGGCTAAGGGGAACTAAGGTGGGACAATACATTAGTACTATCCTTAATCAAAATGAAATTGCCACTCGACTTTGATCGATATAAGGATCCAAGGATAAACAAATTCTAAGCCTATCTATCTCATTTAGAAGGTCCAATCCATCTTTACCCCATCATAGATTGGGTTTGAGAATTGGATATGATGTGAGAAAGAGGTAAGGTACCTACATTAACCAAATTTAAGGATCTAGCCATCAAACATCTTTGGTTCACATTTACCATTTTAGTCTTTGTTATTGATTAATCCAATTATCAATCCTAGACATGTTTCTATCATGTCTTAATCAATCACATAACATACACAACATTATAACTATTCAATAAGGGAAGATGGATATAACTAAATTTTTAAGTGGGGAGAGTCATACATAATTAACAAACATAAACATACAAATCAACACCAAAAGGCATATGCATCTTAATCTATAAAAGAGAAATTAAACGTGATATCAAAAAACAAAGAAGGAAATTAAATCATCCTAAAGAAATTAAATCATCCTAAGTTGAAGAGATGCCATCAATAAACACACTACCTATTTTCACAGTTATATCTAAGCTCAAAGGCCAAACATGCATCTATGTCTAAATATCATAATATCCATGATCCCAACATTATACTAACATATATGAACAATGATAATAATAAATGAAGCATGAACACATAAACATGGAAAATAGAACACAAACATATAATGCAAGAATGGTATGCAAATGCATTTAGAGGATGAAAGAGGCCTTAGGCAAGCCATAAAATCATCATATTGGAATCCTAGGATCATTAGATCCTCATCCAAGATGGCTCAAAAGATCTAGAGCATCCTTAGAAATACCACAAACCATTTAAAGGGCTAAGATATTAGCATGTTCAAGGAAAAAACCTTTATAAGGCCAATGATTTGTAATCCCTCTCTTAATCATTTCTAAAAGGACATCAAAATAGAATATACAATTTAAAGGAAAGAAAGAGACATGAAGAAGAAGTTATAGAGGTTAAAATCATGAAAATAAAGCCCTTTTCTTGATCCTAGCTCCATTTATTCAAATAGTATGGGCCATGGGTCTTAAGACCTACCCTTATTCTACTTTTGAATCTCCTAAGATATCCTAAGATGCCTTAAAAATGAAGATAAAATGGATGATGAAAAAGGTGAGAAAATAAATTAATCCTTCATCAAAATGGGATGTATAAGCCGACTAGTGGTTTATATAACCTACTTAATAGTATATACAAACCATAAATAGGTCTGTACATACTATTATGATTAATTTTACAAAATGAAAAGAGAAGAGGAAATAGAAGGAGAAGAAATATTGATGCCCTGGATGTTTTCTTCAATTTGGTTTGCCCCTAAAAGCAATAGGGTTTTGAATAATCCTCCAAAATATAAGGAAAATGCATAAAATCAAGTCATAAAAGCTTTGATTCTACCTTGGATCCTTGGGTGAATGGTTTGAGTATTAGGGTTTTTATGTTTAGGTGAGTTATGTAGCAATTTTCATAGATAAACACTAAGCCAAAAATAACCTCCTTTTTTTCCTCTCAAATAGGGGTATTTATAAAGAGGGACTAAGTGAACCTAAGACATAATGGGATAGGTTGCACCTAATACATGACCCTCAATAAATGTGATCAAGGAATGTTTTAGAATTAGAGCTTTTGTTTTAAGTTGTCTTTACAACTATAAGTTGGCTATGTAGACTTGATGTTGGTTGCACAACCATGTTAGTGTCAATATTGAACTATTTTAGAATCTTCCTTTTGTTAGGGCTAAGTACATTGGTTGTATAACTATTTAAAGGTTAGGCTTACTCTATCTTTTAGGCTTAGTTTTGGGTTGATCTAAGATTTTCTCCTTGGCTTTGTTCCTTTCTTTTGCAACCTTTTTCCTATACATTTGGGAATTGATTCTATTAGTTGCTATCATCAGTATTGCATCCCAAGGTCTAAAATCCAATGCTCATAGTTTTCCCTCTACTTTGTAAGGCTTCAAAAAATGATATTAAGAAATGACCATTGAACAAGATATAACAAAACATTTCTAAAATCTAAACATCAGAAAGGAAACTGAAGGATACAACTTCAAAAAAGAAACTAAAGGATACAACTCTTTCATAGCTCCTTAAATAGGTGCTAAAGTTCTTCGAATCTCTCAATAACTTTATAGCAAGCACTAAGCTTCTTTTAGTAGCTTTCTAACAGGTACTAGTGTCAATTATTTACTCCCAATAGCTCTCAATTAGGTACTAGAATCTTAGCAACTTTCAAGCAAGTGCTAAGCTCTTATTGATAACTTTCTAGCAATTATTATTATTGATTGTTCATTTTTAGCAGCTCTCAAGAATATACTAGATGCCTAAACAACTTTTTAGTAGGTACTAAGTTCTTATTGATAGCTTTCTAATAGGTACTAGTGTTTATTTATTTTCATAAGCTCTCGAGCAGGTACTAGATGTCTTAGCATTTTTCTATTAGGTACTGAGTTTCTTTTAGTAGTTTTCTAGTTAGTACCATTATCAATTATTCATTTTCTATAACTCTCAAGTTGGTACTAGGTTTAAGGTTGACATTTCAAGTAGCCACTTTGATTAAATGGAGGTTCAATAGCTTTCTATCAGGTATTGAAGGAGGTTTCATAATTTGGCAATCATATTGACATGGAAAGTTGGTTTGGTAACCCTTTTGGCATCCACCAAAAAGAGTTTTGTATCATAGTAGCCCTTTCAGTATATACTGGGGATGAATTTATATATGGATAGTTGTTATAGAGTGGAAATTGTTTAAGAAGCTTTCTAGCAATCACTAGAGATAATCTTTATTTTTGAATAATTATCCTGGTGTGGTCTTGTTTAAAAGCCCTTCTAGCGTTCACAATGGATAAATCTTAATGTATAAGGGTAATTTTATAATTCTTGTTGGGGTTTTAGAATTTAAACACATTTGCTAATTTAAACTAGGTTTTCTAAGCTTTGAAAGGCCTATTGGTAGTTTGGTCATTCCATTATGAGCCTCCTTTTCCCTTGTTTCTCTTTTCTTTTACTCTCTTGAATTGATTTAATGGTCTATACAAATAAGAAGCTTATTTGTATAAACAACTCAAATGAAATGCAGAGACAATGTAATTTTGGATAGCAAAATAAAATTAGTTGTCTGTATAAATGACACCTACTATATAAGGGCTACAGTCGGCCCTAGCCCTCATGTGGACTATTCCTCTTAATCTCTCTTCTTTCTCCCACTGTAATCCTTTACACTTAGAGCCTTAGGTTTCCTTTTGTGCATATTTGTGATAGTGGATTATGATGATGCAATGTTTGATACTCCAATTGATTTTCCCGAGGTGAACGATGTCATCTACGATGCTCTAGGGCCATAAAGGCCATTTGGGGTTTCGATTCTCTGTCAACTCTCATGTGTTTCTTGCCTAAAATAGTTCCAAAGGGCGTTAAGATGGGTTTGGATACTCCAATCATGTATGACCTTTATTCTCACCCAGCTGGTGTGGTAAGTCTAGCTTTCCCATTATTTATTTATTTTTTTTTTCTTTTCAAACAGTTTTCAACTTTTAAGCACTGTCCTAAGATTTTATAATAAATGTGAATACTAAGTTAGTTCCAAAATTAAATTAAACTGTAAGACACTCACCTTTAAGATTTAGAATTTATTTATTGACCCTCAACTAATTGTCTCGATTTGCATCCTTTACTTTTTATTTGATTCCTGTGGACAAAGTTACTTGGGTTAATTAATAAAATGATTCAAGAAATTGAAATACATACCTATGTGGTTTTGGCAATTTATTTATTTTTGAATTCCTTGCCAAAATTTTGCTTGATTGTATTGATTCATGCAAATTTTTATGAATATTATGACTGAATCAAAATTGAGAATTTTGTGAACAAATTTACTTTTGTAATTTTTTGCAAAATTTCTTAAATTGTTTCCTGTAATGCTTGTGATTTTAATAATTGCATTGCATGTGTTAGACTAGGTTGGTCAAACCTAAGTCAAAGGTCTCTTTTGATATTGACAATAAAAATTGATGGGTACTAACATCTTGTTTAACTGTTGTTTTTGTAGTTTTTAAGTTAGGTTTGCATTGGAAGTTGGATGGAAGTCTAAATCTCTAACATTCAGTAAGACATCCAAATTCGCGGTCAAGAACCTTTAAATAATGACCGCGACCTTCTAACAAAGGTGAATGAACTTGAACAAGACAAATTCATAGAGCAAATCAAAGCCGTGATCCAACCAAGGAAGACATGAATGTTATACAAAGTGATTCGTGGTTACATTCGCATTCCTAGTCGTGAACGCGACTTTTGTAATTGTATGGAGGGAACCAAGTCTATATCCATAACATGCTAAGAGTCCAAGATAACTGTTGGTATATCAAAATTTGCGAGGGCAAAAAAACTGTCGAGACCGTGACCTATGAAAGTAATTTTTCCTCAACAACGACTACTTTTCTTAGTGAACTAATAGTAGCATGACATGTTGACTAGTCATTAGACACAAAATGAGGTTCTCCATCGCGATTTTTCTCTTTCTAGTGCAATTTGGAATTCACGATTGTGAAATTCTTGTCACGACCGCAAATTTAGTTTGCACGCAATTAATGTAAAATTTGCCTAGCTTACCTTAGAGATTTAAGCATAATTTGCTAGTAACATCTTTTTGGTGTTTTTTGCCTATAAAAACTCCATTAAACAAACATGAATGTAAGAGAATATCATTGATTATAGCCAAACTCTTACAATTTTACTTCTCAAGTTCTTATTCTTTGAATGTGAGTTAATATTGTTAATTGTAAGCATTAAACACCAATGTAATTAGGTTTGAGAGTTAGCTTAGCTGTCCAAACTCTTGTATTAGGTTAAGTATGAGCTTTTAAGAAAAAACACTTGAGTAAGGTTTTTGTGTAAGCCTTCAAACATAAGTTGCAGGGTTATGTGTGAGCCATTAAAACATATTGTACAAGTTTAATGTGAGCTTGGAAACACAATTTAGAGTTAGTAAAACATCTAATTGTGAAAAATTAAGGAGTGGACATAGGGTTCATTAACACCCAAACCACTATAAATATTATATGTTCATTCTTTCTACTTCTCTTCCAATCTCTAAACACTTTGTCTTCCTTCCAAATTGTTTAAACTCCTACCAATTTAACCCCTTTTCTTGATGCTTAAGGGCCAATAAGTGGTATAAGAGCTAAGTCTCAATTCAAGCCTTAATTATGTAAGAAAATATTAATGGCATAAGTAAGAATCCACACCCATCTCAAGCTATACTTTAATAGATCTGACTATACTCATTAGAAGTATAGGATAAAGATATACTTGGACAGCGATATGGTGTGCCTTTGGGATATTGTGGCAAAATAGTGGAAGCCACCTATTAAGGTGGTTCATAGAAGTGAAGAGTTAATCCTAAGGGAAGAATGGGCGGAAACTCATAGAAGATCAAATGGAAGAAGCAAAAGGGCAATGGAAATCCTTCTTAGTTTTTTGTCAGAGGAAGAAATAAAAAGAGTTCAACATTGCCTCATAGCCCATGGAATACGAAAAGCTTTGGATAATTACTATGAAGGCATAATATTTGTGAAGTCTAACAAATTAGAGATATATGTGACAAAATTAGGCTTGTTCATGATGAAAGATAGTGAAATCATCACAGATATGACAAATAGACTCTTATCGATTGTCACATACATGAAGAAATTTGGAAGGATACTCACCAATCATGAGGTAAACTAAAAAATACTTAAATCCTAACTCTTAAGAAATTTGGTGCTAGGGTGTGCAATATACAAAAGTCAAATCTAGAAATTGGGAAGGTGCAAACTGATGTCCTCATAGGCAAACTTCTAACTCATGAGCTAGCCTTGAAAAAAGATGAGGAGATGAAGAAGATAAGAGGGCAAGGGGACAAGAATGACAAAATGGAGAATAATACTTTAGCTATTAAATTTTCATCCAAAGATAAAGAAGCATGTTGGACTAGATTCTTCAATCCTAAGTCAAAACTTTCTTTTGATATTGACAATATAGATTAAAAGGTTTTAATATCAATATCAAGTATTATTTTTGCTGATATTAAGATAGAATCTTATTGGGAGTTGATTAAAAGTAAAAAACTTCAAGTATGAAAATCTGCCTTCAAAATTAGCGATCTCAAATTTCAAAGTGACCACAAATTTTGAAAAAAGAGTTGTTAAGATTCAAAAGTCAAACTGCGAATTTCAGTAGTGATCGCTAATTTCAGAAATAACATCTCCATGTTAGACATATAATTTCATGATGACAATCGCATTCAAAAAGGAAAACAATGATCGTGAATTTGAAGATCTATTAGAAAGATCCAATGGCTAGTTTTTGAAGAGACCAATGGTTTTATACCATGTTGATTAACTGTTAGACATAGTTCAAAATTAGCAATCGTGAATTCAGTCTTGACCGTGAATTTCATCTGACAAGTATTTAATGCAAGGTATGCCTAACACAACTTAAAGATTTAGGCATAGTTTCTTTGTAACGTCACTTTAGTGGTTATTGCCTATAAATATACTACCAAGTGGATTTAAATGCAAGAGAAACAATATTGACATGTGCCAAAACTCTTGCAAAGTTTAATTCACAACTTTAATTCTTTATTTCTTTATACATAGTTTGATATGAGCTTTAAACAGTTTTTGGGTTGGGTTTGAGAGTGAGCCCTTGTATAAAAAACTCTTGTTTAGGTTTAAGAGTGAGCCTTAGAAAACTCTTATATAGGTTTGAGTGTTAACCTTAGGAAAACACGTGTAAGGTTTGTTGTGAGCCTAAAACATTAGGTTGAGTGTGAACTTTGGGAAAACACTTGTAAGATTTGGTGTGAACCTAAACACTAAGTTGAGTGTGAACTTGTAAAACACTAGTGATTGAGTGAAACACCCAATTCATGAATTGGGGAGTGAATGTAGGGTTGGTTAATACCTAAACCACTATAAAACTCTTGTGTTCATTTTTCTCCTTCTCTTTCTCTAATCTTTCATTTTTGTGAGCTTCCTCAAAATTAAAAGTTCAAACTTGCCACCAATTCAAACCCCTTTTCTTGGTACACTAGGTCCAACAATTGGTATCAGAGCCAAGTCTCAATTCAAGCCTTAATTGTGTGAGAAAAGATCAATAGAATAAAAAGGAGTCAACTCTCACCTTAATCTCCACTTTGATGGCAATAATTATGCTCTTTGGAAGCATAAAATGGAGATCTATCTTGATAGCAATCTCATCAACTTATGGAATATATACTTAAAGAGTGACAACCTCCAATAAAGATGGTTGAAGGAATAGAGGTGGCAATTGTAAGAGAAGAATGGAGTGAAGCATAAAGGAAGGCAAATGGGAAGAACAAGATGACAATGGCTATTATCCTATGCTTCATGTCAAGAGAAGAAATTGGAAGAATCCAACATTGCCAAACTGCACATGCCATATGGAAAGCATTAGAAAACTATCATAAGGGCATAACTCTTGTGAAATCAAGTAGGTTTGAGATGTATGTAATAGAATGAGAGTTCGTCATGATGAAAGACCATGAAAGCATCACTAAAATGACAAATAGACTCTTCTCTATTATAACAAACATGGAAAAGTTTGGAAGGATTCTTACCAATAATGAGGTAAATACCAAAATCCTTAAATCTCTTCCATTAGATAAATTTAGTGCAAAAGTATGCAACATTCAAGAGTCTAATCTAGAGATTGGGAAAGTGCTAACCGATGCCTTCATTGGTAAGCTTCTCACTTATGAGATGACTCTTAAGGAAGATGAAGAAATGAAGAATCTAATAGGACAAAAGACACAAATAGGAGAAGAAAGCTTTGGCTTTCAAAGCTTAAGAAGATTATTCAAGCTCAAGTGACTCAAATGAAAGTGATAAAGAAGAAAAAGAGCTTGCCAAATTATCAAGAAGGACCAAAGAGTTGATGAAAAGGAGAAGTTAAAGAAGAATCCAAAGAAAGTCATCTTCCTATCATCACAAGGAAAAGAAGAAGAGCTTCAAGGCTACTTGGGATGATGATTCAAGAGATGAAGTAGCAAACTTTTGCTTCATAGCTCAAGAGGACTCTTTTAAAGAGGTAAGTACTTCTCTACACTCTTATGATGATTATGATGCATTTGATGATATAGATGATGAGCTTTTAGAAGCTCACACTTTGAAATGTGACAAATATAAGTCATAAATGAAAACTAACAAGGAAAAATGTTCTAAGTTAAAAGATGAATTTAAATCCTTAAACAATCTTGTAAGTGAATTGAGAACTTCAAATGAGGAACTTAAAGTCTTTAGAAAATCTTTCAAATTCATCTTCATCCTAACCTCCTTGAGAAAGGAAAATCACTTCTTAAAGGATGAAGTCATTGAGCTTAAAAATTATATTTCTAAGTTTTGTAAGGGAAAGGAAGCTTTGGATACATTTATTGTATCATAAAGACCTCCTTTATTTAGGCATGATTTAGGATTCAATAAAGCCTCTTCACCTACTTCTTTAGTCACTACATTCATTAGAACATTGACACCTCAAACTTCAAGTATTGAGGTCATAGGGAATAGAGGTGCTCCTAACACTAAGCCACCTATGTCTAAGGGTAAAGGAGAGGCCCTTAAGGTTCAAGAGCCAAGGCTCAAAGAGCAAATTATACTCATATTTAAAATAAAAAGCACGCTCAAACACACAAACACAAAAAATTATCTTCTATTCCTAATCACTCATGCACTTGTATACATTCTCACCACCTAAGTATGAGAAGGCCCTTTACTTATACTATGGTTTTGCATAGGAGAAAGACTCACAAGTCTAAGTTTCGATGTCATTATTGCATGAGATATGGGCACATCAATGTATTTTGCCATATTAGGAAGACACATCTCAAATTGGAGGACCCTTCCAAGACTAACCCCTAAGGACCCAAGTATGTTTGGGTACCAAAGAAAAGTGTTAGATATTGTAGGATGAGGACTTTTTCACCAAATTCTCATCATGGAAAATCTAAACGTGAATGGAGATTGCTAATAAAGAAGGGATAAAGTTTCAAATGGTTATTTAGTATCAAGCCATGGATACTAAACTTGTAATGCATCTCTTATCCCTTATGTTTTTAACTTAATAGATCTATGCATACATTTAGGGGGAGTTTTATTACTTGATATATCTATGTGTTGACATGTCTGATTTGATTTGATTGTGTGATGAGTTTAATCAATTCATTTTGCATTTGAGGTTTTCTACATTTCAAATGTTTAAATCAATCATTAAAAAAATCATATACTCTATACTAGGACCATATATGAAAATTCTTAAATTTTTAGCCCTAGTTTGTGTGTTTAAGCATCTTTAATGTTTGAATTATTTTGCATTTATGTTTTTTATATAAAATTTTCATGCAATTTATGTTTCATCCATTTATCTTCTTATGTGACATATTGTGCAACGACTGTATTCATATTTGCTCTGATACCAGTAAATGTAACGACCATTGATACCACTGAATGTTAGCATTTTTTTTGCTACCACCATCTGTAATGCTACAATCAGTATCTATCAGAGCACTCAACATCTGGGATTCGCCCGTCAGCCCCGTGATGTCATCCACACCGGGATTTGCATGTCTGCCCCGCATATGCTTCAACCCTCTCTGATACTAAAACTGTAACATCTAAATTCATTTGTCAAACCAATAACTGTGACATCTGTTGTTCTTATTTGTAAATCAGCTTTGATACCATAAATTGTAACGTCATAACATGGCTACAGTTGGTACCTATCAAAGCACTCAACATCAGAGATTTGCCCGTTGGCCCTGCGATGTCATACCCACCAGGATTTGCACGTCTACCCCGTGTGTGCTTGAACCCTCTGATACCACCAACTACAACTATCATCTTCAGTTGCAAATCATGGCATTTCATGTTTGAAAATGCATACACATTAAGGTTTATTCATCATACATATATAATCCCATATGTATTTAATGTACACATGTGTTAACTAATGTCAGGACCAGTGACCATAACTAGTTCCTATCAAATATATGTTCATGACGAAAGAAGAGAGAGTTGGAATTCAGCCGACGACTTGTGTTCCATGTGTCTCTATGCAAAACTTTATGTACCAAAGTGTCCAAAGTCTATGCTTCAGTATCTGAAAAATAATTGTGATTTAGTGAGTCACGACTCAGTGAATAAAAACATTATCAAATTCTCATGGCATAATCTATAATCAAATATCATCAAGATACATTGCAAGTATAACAATTGACTATGCAAGTACAAATGCAATAGCTTTGTTTTTGTCGTGACCGAGCAAGGCAAACATTGCTCCCAGGATATTCATGTGATTCATGTAACATATGATT
>CATIWR010614341.1:0-47882 GCA_949677035.1 Omphalea diandra | reverse complement strand
ATATATATTATAGATAATTAATATATAATTTATAATTTATTATATATATAATTTATAACTAAATTATATAATTTAATATATTTATATATAATTTAATATATGTTAATAGATAAATAAATATATATATATATATATATATATATATATATATAAAATAATATATAATTTAATTAATTATTAATATAATTTAAAATTTTAAAATTTAAAATATATTAGATTATAGTATATTAGAATATTGTTTCAAATATAATATATTATATAATTTAATTATTATATAAATAGAATTTCTAATTTATATAATTTCTAATTTAATATATAATTGATTTTTTTATGTTATATTATATTTAATATATTAAAATAAATAATTTTTAAAAATTATCTAATTTAAATTATTTTTAATTTAATTTAAATAAATAATTATTTTAATTCTTTTAGATGTTTTGTTTTTCTATATTTTAATTAGTTATTTATAATTTAATTAAATAATATAGTATTAATTACTTCCCATCAAAAAAATAATTTGAAACCGAGGGCAAAATAGATTATCTACTTTTTCTTTAATTTGAAACCAATGAGAACACCCCAATTTGGGGTGTTTCGATATAGGGGTTGAGGTGAGTTTGAATGAGTTTATCAAACCCTTGTAAACCAATTTATTTCACTCCAACACCTTCATCCAAATATAAAAACTATTTTTAAATCAACCACTTTCATTTCATTCCCTTTTAAACACCTAATCCAAACAGGGTGTTATGGGATTGGTTTCTCTCATCTTCATTTTGTAGGCTAAGGTTAGGTATTTCTTGAATGGATGCTAATCCTAGGATGAAGAAAAAGATGATTTTTCCTCTTAAGGTGATGGTTAGAATTGATAAAGAGGCAATAAGATAAGAATAAAGAGGTATAATATGTCATTATAATAGAGAAGAATTTGAGAATGATTATGTGAACATGGTTGAACCAAACACTATGATGGGTATAATGAAAGGTTTTCAATAATTATATTTGATTAAGATTATGAAAATTTAGAAAAGTTTCTCAAGTGAAATTGATATAGTAGGAAGGTGGTTATAGTGAAGCAATTAATGTTAACCTAAATATAGGAACACTAAGACTTATCCATCAATTTCTTCTTATATGGTTATGCATGCAACATATTCATGTGTTGTTAGGACTATTTTTTATCTTAAAGGTCTAGTTGACACTTAACTATAACACCTATTCCATTTCATGACCACCAAAAGTATTATTATATTTACTCCACATCTAATAAATCAGGTTATAAAACCAATGTCACAAACACTAAAACCACAATACCTCTATATATGTTTACACCTCTATGATAAAAACAATACCTTAAGACAACTTAGAGAATAAATTAACATTGAGCTGAATGAGTATAAACCTTTGGCAAAATGGTCCAAAGGACACATATCTATATAAAGTGTAACTTTAGTTAAATAAGTTGGCAGGTGTTTTTAGGTAACCCCATAATTTGTCTTGAGTTCTTTGTTTGTGGAACTATTATTGGCTTAGGAACCCATAGATATTCTCTAATTTTAAATTGCCTTTAAAACATGAGTTACCCAATTTGGTCTTTTTTATTAAGATAAGGTTGAATTCTTTTAAGATGGAATGGATTAGAAAGAATTTAGGTTTTGAAAATAGTTTAAATATGGG
Source organism: Omphalea diandra (assembly GCA_949677035.1). Lineage (NCBI taxonomy): Eukaryota > Viridiplantae > Streptophyta > Magnoliopsida > Malpighiales > Euphorbiaceae > Omphalea > Omphalea diandra. Next base: position 46,202 of record CATIWR010614341.1, on the reverse strand, counting down.
TGATCTAGATATGGAGGTTTGTCTCTAATGTGAAATAACTTATAGATATCTCTTATGCACTACTTTCTTACATTGATGTTGAGATCTCTAATCCTTAAAACGATTCAAATGACATTTTTCTAGGTTGTACAAGAGCTTAAAAATTAGTGGAAAATATAAGGATTTACAATTATTATATGTCTTATCAAAGACCTCATCTCTTTCTTAGATTTATGGAGGGGACTTCAATGAGATATTATTTTAAAGTGAGAAGGTAAAACATCAACCAAGAGATTTTACCTATATATGTTTTCTAAAATGCCATAATAGGGGTGAGTTTTGATGATTTAGGGCTTTCATATTACAAATTAGTTGGAGTAAAGATCAATTTGGATGCAAATAAAATATTCAAGAATGTTTAGACCATTTTGTTACTTTAGAAGAATAGTGCTTTCATTATCCATTATATCTAATAGAATATTTGGTGACATAGAATTTAGACCATGCTTTTATGATTCTCACTTGGCATCATTAAAAACACCCTACTTGTTGAAAAGGTAAATTTTTATGTGGCTTTGTGATATTACTTGTAAGGGTGTGATAAAAAAGTGTTACAATTGATTTCAAATTTAGTAACTTAGTGGAAAAATTATAATAGTGTGATGAGTTTTTGAAGGTTTGGGAAGTATAACATCTTGAGATCATTTCTAAAGACATTCAAAAGAAAAGGAAACAACTCAGTGAGCTATAATAAGCTCCATAGTTTATTGAAGTAGTGTCTATATAGAAAATAGTAAAACAAATTAAAGAACTAGCTTATAAAAAAGAATTGATATATGCTCAAAGATCATAAGTTTCTTAGCTTAAAAAAAGGACATCAAAATACATATTTTTCCATGCTAAAGCATTAGCTAAGAAGAGGAGGAATTTGATATAGGTCATTCAATATAGTGACGGTTAATGGATAAAGGAGGAAGAAGGGATTGCATCTATCTTCTTTACTTGCTTTATTGATTTGTTTACATCTTTAAGAAATTTGAAAATGACTAAAGTACCAGATTCAGTAGAACAAAAAGTCATAATACAAAGGAGTGTATGACTAGCCTTTCACTAAAGAAGAATTGTATAAGGCATTCAAGCAAATGCATCTTGCCAAGGCCTTTGGTCTTAATGGTATGCCAATTCTTCTTTATCTCTCCTTTTGAAATATTATGGGTTTTGATGTTCTTTCTATGATCTTCAATGTTCTTAATTATAATAGTGTTAATCTTATTGATCTTAACTACACTTTCATAGCTCCCATTCCAAAAATGCATAACCTTGATAGTCTTAAGGATTTTAGGCCTAATAGGTTGTGTAATATCATTTTTAAACTCATCACTAAAATCATGACTTATATCTAACATAATTCATAGCTCTTAGTCTACTCTAACTTATCATATGCTCTGTTCATGTCAAGTTTTAAAGAAAAATTATATCATGCTTAAACTTGGTATATGTAGTGTTTCTATTGTTTCTTTCTTTATCTTGTTAAATGAATTACCTTATTCTAAATTTTCACTTGAGAGGGAACTCCACCAAGGTGATCTTTTATTTTCATACTTGTTTCTCATATATGCAGAAGGATTATCTTTTCCAATACAACATGAAGAGAGGCATGAAAAAGTTCATAGCATTAGCATTTGTAAATGAAACTCTACTATATACCACTTGTTCTTTTGCTAATGGTAGCATATTCTTTAGGAGATCCATAAAATCAAACGCTAGATGCCATGCTCAGATTTTACAAGATTATAAGAAAGTTTTGGAATAAATAATCAATTTTCAAGATAAATAATCAATCTCAATAAATCAAAAATTAGTTTCAATATGAATTATAATGCAAAAATGAAAGATGCAATTCAATAGTGCATGATAGTTTTAGGAGTGGGATAAGATAACTTATAGTCATGGAACCATAAGAAAAACTTACCTTTAATTAATGATCTATTAGATAAGATAGCTAACAAGCATAACAGTTGAAAGGAAAAGACTTTAGCAAAAATGAAAAAGGAAGTTTTAATCAAGTCTATTTCTAATCAGTACCCTTCTATGTTGTTATACTTTTCTATTTTCTTAATATTTATATGTGGATGAATTAGCACCATGATTTCTAAATTTTGGAAGGGCAAGATATGTGGAGCAAGGTATGCATCAAGATGTTCTTGGAACTTAATAAATTAAAGTAAAAAATATTAAGGCTTAGGATTCAAGGATCTTCATACTTTAAATGCAGCTATGTTTGCAAAGCAAATATGGGAACACCAACAAGATTCTACTTCCTTAATCGCATTCTAAGAACAAAATCAATCAATATATATAATTAATTCGATCTCAGATTGAGTCTTAGACAAGTGATTATCATTTGTCAAAGAACGGTTTATTGAGATAAAAATTTAACATGCATCAAACTAACTATTTAATATAAAATTGATTAAAATTTTTCATATAGCACTGGCTAATTAAAAATAATTATTAGTAAAAATAAAGAATCATTAAAAGAAACTATAAAATAAATGATTAAAAATTTAATGCTCAAAAATAATTTTTATACATTATCTACTTTATAAATAAATAATATTTTATTTAATCATATATTTTATATAAATATTTTATTTTATTAATATTTTAAAATATATTTTAAATCAATATATTAAATTAGAATGGCACAAAGTGCAAATTATCCAATTCACTATACTAAGACTTCAGTATTGTTCGGATGGAAAGCGAGTTAAATGCATAAAGAAGCTTGATGGAGTGAAATGGGCAACAGAGGTTCTTTAAAGAGAGTCGGTGATGGAGCTTCAACAGACATAAGATCTCGTTGGATTACAACCCTTAACGGATTCAAGGTGGGTCTCCATGTGATCACTTACAACCTAGTTTAGTCGTCCAAGAACTTGTTACGAGTGAAGATGGCGTGATATTCTTCCATTCAAGGCCGAAGTCATCCTATCAATTCTATTGGGCTCAAATGGTCCCACCGATACACCTGCATGACATTACTCTCACTCTCGCTAAGGTATTTGTGTGTTAAGGGGCGACTATCACGTGGTGATCTAAAAGCAAAGAGTTCTCATGCATCATCCCCCTGAACCAGGGAGCAAATGGAGCACCTTGTGGCACCCAAAAAAATTTCCTCCCTAGAGAGCACGCCATCCGCTATAGAGAGCCTGTCCCTCGAGTCTCCCAAAAAAAGCAGCGTTGTGGAACTGAAAGATTTTTTATGCTGTAATATGCAAACGTTACGGTATGATGGAGACTGTGGAACACACCCTTTGGAAATGCCCTATGACTGCTGAGGTATGGATTAATAGCCCTCTCCACTTAAAAGTTTTCTTATGCAGGATAATGTCATTTTGGGATGGCTTAAAGCTTGCAAACAAAGACTGGATCCCTGGAACTCTGTACTGTGCTTGTTTGGTCAATCTGGAAAGCCTGAAATGTTCTAGTTTTTTAAGACAAGTTCTTATCAGTTCATGACATTATTATAACCTTGGCCTTGAAGCTCAAGTCTGATTATCAAGAGGCAGGGCTCATATTGCAGCAACCTGCACCTAATGCCCCTACAACTCCAATATTTGATCGTCTTAGGTAGTGTTGTAAGAAATAACACAGGTGAGATTATCACAATAATTTCCTAACAGTATAAGTCTAATTTTATGGTGGAAGCAAGTTCTGGAGATGCAAGCTATCCTCTTTGGACTAGATCTAAGGCTTCCATGCAAGGAGTGATTGTTTAATAGCCATCAAAAAAATTCACAAGAGTTGCCAGAACAACTGGTGTCCAGGACTTCTAGTAGAAGATGTTAGTCTTTCAATTCCTAATAATTCTCAAATTTGTTTTTTCCTCTTTATGTTCCAGGACAGGCTAATCAATAAGCTCATGCATCAGCTTAATTTTCTTTTTTCGATCTGGTGCACAAGAGTAAATTTGAATTGAGCAAGCCCTCCTTCCATTCAAACTCTGGTTGTAACAGATTTTCCTTCGATTTTATGAAATTTCTCCTACTCTCAAATTTTTTTTTTTTAAAAAAAAATTTATGGTTTTTGGCCAGCTTCTAAATCATTCTTAAGAAAATCAATTACCAAAGAATTGTTACTTAAACTTCTTACCAAATAGTCTCACTTTTACATGCTAACATTGATCAGATTACACACTCAATATAGCCTTTGCAACTATAAGATATAGCCACGACTATCGTTCTGGATCAAACGCAAAAGAGGATTCAACTATAGCAAAAAGCATGCAGCCGTAGCCAGTATCATTCTGCTTGCGCCTTCATATTAACCCTAAAAGCCACAAGAACAATATGAGGGGTGGGAGGCATTATCCTTCAGCAATGTAAATCCAGCAATTAGACCAACATTTTTCCCTGAATCGAACTCCACTGCCAGCTGTCCCAGAGATTGACACTTCATGTGGAGGAAAGGAACCGGCTCACGCCAAGGGCAGACTCTTGTAGATGCCTGCTTTAAACACCCAGTCAATGCATTTTAAGCAGATTGTGAACACAAGAAATCGTCCACGACCTGCTTAAAAAACTGCTCTCGAAAACCAAGCCAACTACTTGTTTCATAGGCTAGAACAAGAAATACGAGGAAACGCCACAAAGGAAAAGGTAAAAGGTAGAACGTTAAACTGATCATAAAATTCCCTCACAAACCTATTCCTGAAAGATATATGCCTTGACCTATCTGCTATAATTTCCAGCAAATGTCTCTTGGAACTATGGCGAGAAAATGCAAAAGAATAAACCTACTATAGAAATCACATATTGAGAAATATGTCATGTTCAATGTGGAAATCACTGCCTCAATCACTACAAATCTCTAGAATGAAAGTATTCAACTTTTCTAATTTGCCAAATATTATTCACTTGAAAATATATGTAGACAGCATCATCAAGTTTCTCCTAAAGCAACCTGAAGAAGGTATAGAAAGAAAAAGTGAGTGAGGTATTGTTTTGGTTTTATCCACAAATACTATCTCTTCCACAGGAGCTACATCATAGTGCAGACATCATAGTCCTTGATGCAGCTTCCTGCTTCATCTCTGCAGCTTTCCCACTGCCTCGGAAATACATATAAACTTGCTGCAAATTGGAACCAAGAAAACCAAGTTAAACAAAACAAAAGTGAAATAGGAGATCAGCTAAGGTGGTGCAAGTCTCAGAAAGATTATTGAACCTGAATAACCCAGATACTGAGCAAGGATTCAACGCAGAAACATCCAAATCCAATAAAGTAGAAAATCTGCATGTAAATTGTAGCGTTCCTAACGTTAACCATGTTTCCCATTTGAATAGGAGTATGAAATATTTGTGCTCAGATCAATGCATTTAAATTATCAAAAGATCATTAAAAGTGGCTCTACTAAGCTAGTCCTCAATGAAAGTCATGATTCCAATATGTATCATGACTCTAATAATTTATCACATAGCATAAATGATGGGGATCATTTCCTCTGATGACATCCAAGACAACAGAGTTTTAAACAACAAACTTACCCCAACTAAAGCATGACTGCTGAGAAGATCTATGGCAGGCAAAATACCTCTGTAGAAAAGATTAAATTAAACATTAGAACAGTAAAGGAATTACCAATAGATAGATAAGAAGGCACTCTAATGAAAGTACATCACAGACATTAATGATTAATATATTTAATGTTTCTCTACATCCATATAGAGATAGAGAAAATGTGGTTAAGCACTGATGTAAGCAGCCATAACAATTAACATCTTCAGTGCATTCATGAAAAGACAATTCAATGAAAAATGACAATCTAAAACTAGAACAGTTTTTCTTTTCCAAACAGAAACAGAATAATTGTTCATTTAGCTAACAAACTCCTCCATAGAAAAATGTGAAAGAAAACTTACGCAAGAGATTTCCCCTTGAAAATAATTGGAGGAGCAACAGCAGCAAAGATACAAAAGCCAATGTGGATCTGCAAACGAAACATGGGAGGAGAAATGAGGGACTTGCAGAAGATATTCAAAGAGGAAAAAATAAATCTATAATAAGAACATGAACAAACTTACCAGGTATGACAAGAAAAACCACCCAAATTTCAGAGCACTATCAGTCCTGCAGAAAGAGTTGACACACACTTATATTAAAGAAACCTAATCTATTAGGAAAATGCAGAAAAGACAAATGTAAAAAGCAATTATATAACTAAAACATTATACTATTTTCATTAGTTAATAATCAAGACTACAGTACTTCAATCAAAAAACTATCTCTGCATCTATCATTAGCATACTTCCAGATTCTCATAAAATCAAAATATCATGGTGGTTAAATGATCGTGACTCTAGAAAACAAATCCTAGTTTTCTGAATTTGTTCATGCATCATATGTCAAGAAATCAATGTCAAAAAGAATATTAAGTGATCATCAGGAAAAAAAAAAAAAGATAATTGATATTTGTAGTTATGAATAAACTGTGCCATTAGGAATGCCCATAGGATATGACAAACCATGTCTAAGAGGATTATAAATTTCAGTTCATCAATATCCAAGAGGATTACAGTTTTCATGAATACTATTTGAACTAACCGTGTCTAGAATAAACTACAAATACCATAAAAAATCATGCCCTTGAACTATCCATAGTCTGAAACATTCTAAAATGTGGACACATGAAGCACACTTGTAAAATCATTAGCGGATATAACTTCCAGATTATACAGGAATCTGAAAGTACAAAACTATCACATACAAAAGCATAGTATTCACAGGTGAAATTTTCAGGCCTCTAATAGACCAGAGAGCATCCTAAATACCGAGGTAAAAGAGATTGAGATCAAACCAGAAATAACCAAATATTAATACCTCATTGCACGATATAGAGGGCGATACCACAGAACATAGGCTCCAGGAACCCCTGATATGAAGTATATGATAGCAAGAAACCAGATTGTTGGGCCTGACAGAAAGAGAGGGAGCATGTATAGGCAAAAAGGCGTGAAATCAGAGTGCTGGATATAAAATAGAGAGTAGTTTAGACCAAAGTGGCGCAAGACAAAGATCCATTGATTATGTTAGGAGAATTCAAGCTAACCTTCGCCTTTGATCCAGGCAGTGGTAACAGCCACAACATTCCACAAAAGACATATAAATAAGCCTGCACTTTCACAAAAAATCAAGTTATTCTACATTTGAGATAACTTTCATAAGCATTTCTTGGAAAAAAAAAAAAAAAAAAAAAAAAAAGCAAAATGATAACACAATTCCACAGCACAAAGTCGTCAACCAAAAAAATAATATCCCCAAAAATATAGAATTTTTCAAAGTATTGCTTATAGGTTCTCCCTGTTGGCAATTATCAACCTAGCAAACTCACTCATGGAAAACTCAAAAATATAAGTATCTGAAATCCACATGAAAGTGGCACACGCGGACATTGAACCAAAATTACAAGAATAGGATTAGAACTTACCCAGCAATGTTGTGAAGGCAACATATTGCATCCTTTGCAGATGGATTGGTATTTCATTTCCAATGTCATGATGGATAATAGGAAAAAATGGAGGCCAATTCTTCTCTTCTATTATGATTCCAGCTGCAGAAACAGCATAGAACATTGTAATATAAAATATGTCACAGTCTACAGCATGATTATCTCATTAAATGTACAACGAAATAAATTACCTCGTGCTATTGCATCTTCCCTGCGTTTTAGTTCCTGTCGAACACCAAAATAGCAGACTTTAAATTACTGGAGGAAAATTAAGCAGACCTCATATTAAAGGTAAATGTGATGAAAAGGTCATATATTCTAGAAGTTCAACATTAGAAATAATAATAAAATAATTGCAAATTCCCTACAAAAAGGTTGACAAACTCCAAAATAACTACCAACTACTACTAGTTACAATTAAAATTTTTTTTTTAAGAGGATGATAATGAGTCTTTCAGTAACTAGCAAAGACACCTATGACATCAACCAGAAAATTAAAAATGTTGAACAAACATTGATATCATACACCGGTAAGATCAATGTTATTTCAGAAAGCATTAGACTTTAAAAACATAAGGCAGGCATGTTCAGGAGCGAAGATGAAACAATCAATCACCTGTTCCCGCTTCTTCAATTCAGCCTCTTTAGCTTGGAGTTCCTTCTCCTTTGCTTTCAAATCCTAGAGTAAAAAAAAGAGTAAATAAAAAAAAAAAAAAACTCATTTGAAAAGGACATTCACATTATTTGGCCATCCCCTGAGTGAATAAGCATATCTAGAATACCTTAGCACTATCAAGGGGAATATCAATTGTTGCACCACGGTCATAGGGTTCAGGAGGAAGGGGTGAAAGCCTAGAGGTTGCAGGGGGAACACTTCCAGGATCCTAGAAAGTTTGCAATAGCATAACAAGAGAAAACACAATAAGTCAACAATGTCAAGAACTAAAATTTCTCAATAAAACACATTGCTTGGTGATAATGCATGTACATGAAAACAAGTAAGACAATCAGAACAGATACAATAATGACTTATGAACAGCCCTGCTAAAGAAGAAAAAGGGGCAGTAAGGTATGCTCAAAACAAGCAAAACACAGAAGATTTATTTTAATAGAATGTTATGACCTGGGAACTTATAGGGAAGCATGATTAGCAAACAGCAAGAAAAGATAGGGAAGAAGCGGTAGTTATTGGAAAGGAATATACAAAGTGTTAGTGTTGTAACAGCATCCACAACCCAAAAAAAAAAAAAAGATCTTCTTCACAATAGTCGGAATCCAACCAACCACTGCATTTTTTATACTCAATACTACAAACAAGGGACCAAAAAATTTCAATGAACCGCAAAAGCAGGAGCAAAATCCCACACAGATTAACTACTTCAACAACATTTCAATCTCTTACTGTTGCGATAGGAACTAAAATCAAACATCTAAAACCAAATAAAAGCTAAAAGCATCCAAAATTACAAGCAAAACTTCTAACATTATCCTATCAGATGCAATAACATAGTACCACAGCATCTTGGAAATGAAATTAAAGGAAAAAAGACAATCCTACAGTCATATAAAAGGCACCTCCACCATAATTTGATTGTCCTGATCCTTTCCCTTTCGTCGCTTGATCCTCACCACAACCAAACAAAAATGAATAACAAAATTATTAGATGCATCACCTGCTAATGTAAATTCCATAGACGTACAAAAAAAAAAAAAAAAGGAAATGCACCATCTAAAATGAAGCATTTACGAATAGATCCAATAAACCCAACAAAAACAGAACCTATGCTGATAATTGAAATGAATACCGATAAAGAAACAATAAAGCTCATGATGTAAATTGTTGCCGTATAAAAAGGAAAGATTTGTAAAGTTCATGATGTAAATTGTTGCCGTATAAAAAGGAAAGATTTGTACCGCGAAAGGATTAACCTCAACCTCTTCTTCGTCGAAGGGGTTGGAATCGTAGCGACTCATTATATGGAATCGTAAGATCTCCAAAAGCAATAGAATAAGTGGAGACTGTAACCGGTAGATCGAGCAAGGGAAATGAAGCTTTGAAAATGAGGAAGGTAATTGCTGGAATGAAAAAACTCTGGTATAGCGGAGGGTTGTTTGCTTCGCAGGAAAGTTTTAGAGGAGAAACAACAGAAATTTAGCGGGTGGTGTGAGAGAGAGAGAAAGGAGGAGGGAGGAATAAAAGGGGAGGCTTATATAGTGCACTGTGGTTTTTTTTTTTTTTTTTTTTTAAGTGGAAGGTTACCGGTGAATATATATAAATATAAATATTTCATTTTTGTTTCCAATATAAATAAATACTTGTAGTATTTTAAAAGAATATATTTTATTCATGACTGTTTAAGATTTTTTATTTTTTCACCGAATTTTGAGAGCTTCGACTTATAACTACATAGTGAGATTTTATTAAAATTAATAATTCTTCAGTATAGCAGAAAATAATAAATTAAATTAAATCTTTTTAACTTCGGTTCTTATATAAAATTATTTTTTAATATTAAGTAGAGAGATTATATTAATGATATTTGAATTCTGAGCACCTTACCACTAAATTAAAATAATTATTATACCATATTTGCAAAATTTAATAAAAAAAATTTAGTGAAATTTAATAAAGCGATAAATTATGTTAAAGATTCAAATTGAATTCTTGAATTACTATTATCTTTTTTATTAAAGGCGACAGAGAGAGAAATCAGCAATTGCATCAAAATTAATTTGTAAATTTATTATTATTATTTTTTTTATATTTTTTGGTTCAGAAGGTTTGTCTGCTTGTATACAGAGCTCAAAACCCCAAAGGCATGAAGAAAGGAGTGCAAGTTGCTCGCCATATCAACCTAGTTTAAGAGATCTTGTCACATTATTGAAAATTTTATGGAATGCATATCTCACCAGTTTTCTTTTGAGTTCTCCAACTCATTTTTAGATTTCCATGTGACGAGTTGTGTACACATACAAACATCACATAGAGATGTTATATATTAGTTTTATCAAATCCCAGGTGAAAGAGAAGTTACCCTCCCCTTCTAGTAGTACTGCAACTAACGATTCAGTTCATGCTTAACAATTTTATCAATCCAAATACATGCATACAAGGGTAAATTGGAAAATTTTGACGAGTCATTAAGGTGCATGGTACATTACAAACAAAATTTCATTATCAAGAATTAGCAACAAATGATAAATACAAAACAATCAGGTCAGTAAATCTGTGCGGTAACAAAGACATAATTGCATAATTTAATCGACAATACAATCACAAATAAATTCATCAGAAGAATTGAATTGCTCACAGTCGTCGCCAGATGATTGTTGTAGCTGATTTGTTTGTCAGCATCGTATAGCTGATTTCCTTGAAGTGTGTGAACAGTTGGAATGTGTTAGCAAGGTTTACGGTGGACGCATCTTCTTGGGATGGAATTCTAGCAGAATAATTTCCGCACTTCAAAATTCATTAGCTTAGAAGACAAACACTATTTTATAATTTTAGTCAGTCCCCAATTGACTCATTGCTGAGGCGCTCTCTGCGTATCATGTCGGTCAGATCCTGGACAACCTCAGACATTGGTGGCCTGAACTCTGGCTGAGACTGCAATATATACTTCAGATTAGAGAAGCAAATTCTACATGACACATGAATGAAAGGTCATCTGGAGCTCCCTTCTAACAGACCGGAAATAATTCACTAATCTCCAAATACCCATCATAAAAAGAGGCGATTCCGTTCCATTCTCTCCTCTCTTACATGATCTATATCCTAGCTATCTCTTAAATTGCTATTTGTTATATGCTTTTAGCAACTATCATTTTCATTTAGCATGCGGAACACCCTTGTGAAGTACAACCCTTCGAAAACCAGAATTCCAGGAAAAACAAGAAACAATTGCTGACATATAGAAAGTAGTGGCCCCACTTCCCACTGCTTTCTATTTTCCTGTTGCTTTCTGTATTCACTATCCATATACCAAACCAATTCCTGGACTTCATAATGCATGCTCAAAAGAGTGGACATTGACAAAACGAAAGAGGAAAAAGAGTAAAATTCTCACCTGAACACACCGAGAAATAATATCAGCAAAGTGCGACAATGATTTGGCAGGGTATTGTCCATTAAGAGAAGGATCAACCATCCTGGACAGTGCATCAATGTCATGAAGCTGGGGTACTGCCCATCTCACTAGAAACTGCTCACCTCGATTTCGTGTCCTACAAAAATTTTAACAGAAATATGTATTGCTACAATGAAATATAGGCATAGAATGAAAAACACAACATCCTTCTTTTTTTTTTTTTAACCTGTCATGGGACTTTCGGCCTGTTAAGAGTTCTAACATAACCACCCCAAAGCTGTAAACATCACTCTGATCAGTATAAATTCCAGACTCAAATTCTGGAGCCCCATAACCATAAGCTGTTAGCAGGTGCCCTGACAACTGAAAATAAATAAACAAATTTTAGAATTAATGCATGCAAATGGCAGCAGAAGCTCCATAAGTCACCTACCCATCTGAAGACCTTTGCCACATATTGAACCAAATTCATCAATCAAGACTTCAGAAAACATAAACATCTAAGGAAATGCAACAATGCCAAGGAAGCAGAAACTACAACAATACATTGTATAGGACATATAGCTAATTTATTGTTGGAGATGGGACATCATGCAGGCCCAGCCATTTCAAGAAGCCAAGAAATGCAGCCACAACGCTAGATGAGGATACAGAGACTTGACTTTAACGTAAAATTGACTGTATTCTTTGTGTTCCAATCATAGTTAAGGAACTTCAAATGCCTTTTACAGAATCGAGTTTTTGAAGAGACAAATCCAACTTTGTCAATTTAGCATGAGCCATGTATGGCTAATTCACTTTCCTCCCCTAAGTACAGGAACCCCTAAATTGAAGTCTTACAGTCGAGCAGAGCAGAAAGACCTAATAGAGTTGCTCGAAGCACAGCAACAATTAGTGGACCTAGCCTAAGTGGAAACTCAACTTTATACATGTTTCAGTTGCATGAATGAAGGTAAAAAGGTCAGATTAACTATTCAAATTTCAGTGCTAGATATAAGATGAAAAGTCCATACTTCCAATATCACCTAAAATCCATAAGATTCTATTCGATATACCCAAATGAATGGACTCGTGATTAGATTTTTGGGGTGCTTTACCTTAACATTCCTTGAGCCACATCAATCAGTAATCAACAGATTTTTCTCATGTATCATTAGGGCAAAACATTCATTTTATTTCAGTTTTTAATAAAGGAACTCATCCTTACCCAAAACTGAAAGTCAACTCATTAAAATTCATATTTTTAAATCTTGACCACCATCCACTGTACAAAAAACCAACAAACGAAATTATGACTAACCTGACTAACAGCGCCTGATGATATTAGTGGAGCTAAACCACAATCTGAGACGCGAACAGCAAGATCATCATCAAGGAGAATATTTGCAGACTTAAAATTTCTGTGCACAATAGGTGGCTGACAGATCTCATGCAAATACCTTCACACAGAATAAGAATATAAGCAGTCATGACCAGATGCATACCTCATTTCAAAAGTCAGAGATCCTCTCTCCTAAACTGCTTTATATACCTATTTTCACCTCTGAAGAACATATCAGTATTTCTAGTGAATTTGAATATACCCAATTGCATCCCACAAAACAAAGGATGGCCCACATTACTCAGCTCTTTGCAAAGCTGTTTGTGCATAAGCACACATGCACAAGTTACTAGTGGCAATGGGAAAAAGTATGTTATGGATATGCTATTTGACATAAACCCAGTTGACTTTCAAATATTATATTACTTTTCCATCACTTTCGTGAAAAGCCTAAAACATAGAAAATGTTTTGCATATTTTTTTATTCAATCTGCTCTCTGATTCCAGCTACAAGTATCCATGCAATGCATAAAATGGCCAAGTACAATTTCTGGATAACTCTTATGCTTAATAATATTATTTTCTGCAGATTGGAATGAGCTATCCTAGAGAAGGAGACAATAAGATTTTCAGCCATAACTATCAAACAAGTTGGACATTTATTTTGGCAGCTTAATACAATTGGAAAACTATAATTTTGGGTCATGTTATGTCATCGACATAGTTACTTGTCTTACTCTAATGCTCTGGCAGTTCCAAGTGCCATCCGAATGCGGGCATTCCAGGAAAGTTTTTTCTTGAACCCATCATCTGAATGTAGTGCATCCTGCAACGTCCCGTTACTGCAATATTCATAGATTAGAAGCCTTTGACCATGCTCGGCACAGTAACCCATCAGCCCAACAACATTAGCATGGCGGATCCGATCAATATTGTTCACCAATTCAATGAACTCATCATCCTTCTGCTGGCTTGAAGCCTTCTTGTCCAGTTTCTTGACTGCAAGAAGCTACAAAAGCATCCAAAAAATTCAACCATCACAATTAAAAACAGTCTAACATGATAATAGTAAATTCTTAATCACATGGATGGCACCAAAGGAGGAGAGAGAGAGAGGAGATTTAGCAGTTCTGTACGCAACCCATCTACAATTTACTCCTTCAAAACAAGCTCATCATATTTCATTTAAAGAAGACAGTAATAGTATCACTAAATAAAATTCATCTAGAAAAAAAAAATCTGTTTTTGGCACATTTGAGAAAATAAGCATGCAAGAATACCAATAAATTAGCCTAGTAATTTAGCATGAAAAGGAACATAATTGATGAAGAAAAACAAAAATGCAATCCATTAAAAAAAAATCTAAAATGAATAATCCATCTGCAGAAAATATCATCATGCACGACCGCAGTTATAATCAACAATCATACCTTCCCATCAGGAAGTTCTGCCCGATAAACATTTCCCAGCATGCCTCCTCCTATAAGACTTTCTTGAGAAAAGCTGTTTGTGTATTGCTGAAGAGATGCAATGGTATAAGACCTAGCAGAAGTAAGGGGATTTTGAGCTTTAGTAGGAGGCTTCAATGTGCTTGCCTCTACAGGCACACTTGGTGTAACAATCACCTCCACTGAAGGTGCAGGAGGAGGTAGAGAAGGTGGATGAGGTGGTGGTGGTGGTGGTGGCGGTGGCGGTGGTGGCGGAGGGGGGGGAGGAGGGGGCATGAAAAATGGATCTACACTGCTCATATCTATTTCATAATCATCTCGCTTGGGTATTCTAGGCATAGTTCTCTCACGCACAGTTTGTGGCTTTGGATGATCGTCCCTGGGCAGTACCATAGCCTCTGAAACTGTTTGGAAAATTTCAAGTCGTTCACTAGAAAAATTTAAACCTTGCAAAGCAGAAGATATTTGAATAGAAAAGTTGTTTGCCTTTTTCTGTTTCATTAGCTGGTTGGACCAAGGACCCATTATCCCTTGGATTCTCTCTGTTGGCTTTATATGCACCAACTTGACGCCTCTTGAGAATTCCAGCCTCCTCCCTTCTTCGGCTACATCTTGGCATGAAAAGAGCTAGTCCTAATGCCAAAATTACAAACAACAAGACACCTGCAATTGATATCCAAACTATTTTTTTAGTAGTTAGAAACTTCTTTCCTCCAGAACTCGATTCCTCTGATGAAGATGGTCCATCAACCTGGTTGCCAGGTGTTTTTCCAGATGGAGAAGATGGTGTGCCAGGTGTTTTTCCAGATGGAGGAGAAGTTGGTGCCCCAGGAACCACTGGTACAGGTGGTGGTGTCAAGGGGGATGTTGGTGCAGGTAATGGAGCAGTAGTATCATTGAATGGGTTCCCATCTTTTCTGCAAAAGTACTACCAATCTTAGCTAACAAATGAGTAATATGACGAACGACAAAAATTTTTACTACTCAGATTGCTGCTTCTATTTCATTGGTAACAACATATGACAGAATCCATTAATTTAGATGCCAACTACAGTACATTGCAAGCAAAAGCAAAACCTCAACCAAGGCAATCCACATAATACTTACTGCCAGTGACTCTTCAAGATAATGCCCCTGATTTTTTGGTTGTATGCATTGTGAAAAAAAAAAAAATGCTAAGACAACCTTGATAAGATTTCAAACAGTGTGCTCTGCTGCAAGTTCTCATATGAGTATGACCTAGCATCATAACCGTCATCGTGATACTCATACACGTTTCACCAGCAAACAATCAGAGCTTTATTCTATAGTTTCACTAGATCCTAAAAATTACCTACTAAAATAAAAATTCCCCCTAAAATAATCAATCTGAATTGTTTTTCATATCAACTTGATATAATCTTTAAGTCTTGTTTGCTTCAAGGGCAATGAATTTGGTCGCTTTTAATCCAGTCGTAGCTGTGCAGTAGAGAAGTATAGACATTGTCAGAAGCACTAACTAATTTAGATATTGATGCACACAAAAGGAAGTTTTCATGTAATAATTATCAAATAATTAAAATACCACCAATCTTCTAAATTGGGGAATAAGGGATACCATCAACATAAATTTTCTTAGATTAGAGGCATCCCTGATAGCATAGCACTATATGAATGCAAATGAATGATATTTTCTGAGTCTCACCTGAAATTTGGAATGGCCAGCATCTTGTCAGGTATGGGTCCTGAGAACAAGTTATTCTCTATATTCCTGTTTACCATAAGGACAAAATGACCAAAGAATTATTCTACAAATAAATATATATATAAATTGACAGCAGATTCTAAATAAGGAATAGGAACAGTACAAATCTTTCAAGGGAAGATCTTGCAGAACATCAAGGGTCCCAGACAATTGATTGTCCTGCAAACGTCTGCCAACCAAGTTGGTAGCTTAATTCACTTGGTTTAGATCAAATAAATGCAATGGAATGGAATATGAGAAAAACTTACAAGGTTGTAAGATGAGTCAAATTGTTAAAAGAAGAAGGCAGTTGCCCACTCAAGTTGTTACTGGATAAGTCTCTGCAGACACATAAGTCGATCCATTTATCATGAATTACTCCCAAAAAGTGAAACTAGAGATGAATAACAAGCCAGTTTCATGATAAGAACCTACAGATTGACCAACCCTGAAAGGGACTGGAAGGAATCTGGCATCTCTCCACTTAAGAAATTATTGTTCAGAGACCTGAAAGGCATAGAAAGCTAAAATATAAGCTTGAAACATATAGATTGAAACCTAGAATGAGTAGGCATCAGGACAATCAATAGAAGAGACAAACTTTACATGGCTGTCAATAAAGTCAGAGAGGATAGCGAATCTGGAATGCTTCCAGTAAAATTATTGGCTGAAAGAAAACTGCAAATCAAATCGTAAAGACAATCAAAAGTCTAGCATATGAAGGTGCAGAAAACAGATATGTGAAATTAAATCTCATGGGACACCTTTTGATGAATAACAATGACAATGTTATATTATCTCAAGGAGAACATACAAGTTTTGCAGGGTAACAGGCAGATTGGATGGAATGCTCCCCCCAATGTGGTTGTTGCTTAAATCTCTGAAACATAAACACGGCACAAAATGTAATGAAGATACCCAAAAAAAAGTAGTATTTATTAATTTTCCACACACACACACGCACATATGTATGGTTGTACGTATATGTGTGTGCATGTAGTTCATTCATTTAACAATGTGAAGACAAACATTTAGCACGTCCAGCCTACTAAATAGCATCAAGCATATGATAGTATGTATGAATGCATATGATAGCATGAATGAATGTCTAATAATCTTAGCAAATTTACTTCATCCATTTAGTATCTACCAAGTTGGAAATAGAGCAACATTGTTTGACCTCCTCAAAGTGCCTACTATCTAAATTAATTCTGTTCATATCATGTCCCATGCCTCCATTGACCGATAACTGTGAAAGAAGTGCTACATGGATAAAATACCACCTATTGTAATGACCTAAAATGAAAATGCTGCCAGTGATTCAAAAAGGAGTTAACAGTGATAAAATATGTTTTTGAGTAGGGAAGCTGTCCAAATAGCCAGACATGATAAACACTAGAGAAAGAGACAATGGGGGATGGAGACAGCATCACTTACATTGATGTGATAGAAGAGAACATGCCCAAGTCATTACCAAGCTCACCTCCCAAATTAGCACCATTAAGAACTCTAAAAAATGAACAAAAATCATCAGAAACCCACATAAATATTGTGAAAAACGAAAAAGATGTCAAATGAAAAGAAAAAAAAAAAAAACAGAGACAAAGACAAGTAAAAAAGAAGAATCGCATACATGGAGGATATATCTGAAAGCTGACACGTCACCCCTTGCCAGCCTTCGCCACACGGGTCTCCCCCAGAAGCAACCCAACCAGGCAATACAGGATTTCCCAGCGAAGAGTAAAAGCTATTAATTGCGGCAACTAATTCAATCAAAACAATGCAGGTGATAAGATTTAAAGCTCCATCAGGAACCAATACTAACAAAAATGAACTCTTTTTTTTTTTTTCCCTACCATAATCATAATTAAAACAGAAGATAAGTAATACATGAATGCTAATTAATTTAAGAGTGAATGCTTAGTACCATCAACAGGATTAGTAACTCCAAGAGTAATTGTGGTTGTAGAGATCAAAAGAAAGCCCACAAAGAGCGTTGGATAGATGTGTTTAGCACTAGCAGATCTCTTCATTCCCATTAATTGATCTGTCTATATTCTCAATTATCTCTTCCTCTTTCTCCACCACTACGTCAATCATAAACTCCCTGCTCTCTACAATCTGAAAACCACCAAAAAAAAAAAACCAACTTCAATTTATATAAAAAAAAAAAAAAATAGTCACTGATCTTATGCTGAGAATAATTGAAGAAAGGAAAGAAGAAAAGGAGTCACGTAGAAGAGCAAGGGACATTAACAAGAAAAATAATTGGGCAGTGAGGAAAAAAAAGGAATCGAGCAACTTTTTTTTTTTTCAAAAAGTTAGAGAAGAGAAACTTAGGAGCTAAGATTCAATGAATTGAACAGAAAATGAAAATACAAAGATACGTAAGCCCACATGACTGTATACAATTCTTTAATTTGAATTGAAAAAGGACATAACTCACCAGTGGAAAGACCTCGGAAAAAGCAGACGCAGAAGCAGCAAAGCAGAAAAGAAAACGATAAAATGTGGAAGGGGGGAAAGAAGATAGTGTTTTGTTGTGTTTCTCTCTCTAACTATTACCGGTGCTATTATTTTAGAAAGCTGGACAATGAAGTAAAGCCAAAACGAAGGGGTGCGTGTGAGTTGTAGTGTTATCTCATGTGTTTTTGCTGCTTCTACTTATTGTAGTGCAACTGCGGTTTCCACGCGCATTGAGCGGCGCGTGTCTTGTTACGTTCCGCTGAGACACAGTGCAGTAGCAGCCAAACTAGGCTTAAATAATATAGTGTGTAAAAGATCCTACAAAAAAGGTAGGGATAAGATGCATGAATTATCCATTTTTATTATTTTATATATTTGGGACAGAGTCAATGTCAATGAAGGCAACTTCAATTGTTATTCAACAAATAGTATAACATTACGAAGCTGGTGGAATTTTGTGGAATGTGAATCATTTCAATCACACCCATACTCTTTAACTAAATTTGACTTATTTCTAAAATAAGTTAATAACTTTGCTTTCTGATTTTATATGGAGTGGCTTTGGTGTTGTTTGATTTTTAGAAAAGTTAATATTTAAAGATTTATTTAAAATTAATTTATGATTAAATTGCATTTATGAAAATTGATCCATTGTAATTACAAAATACTACAAAAAAAAAAAAAAAAGAAGTCGCAAAATTGAATGCATATAATATCTTCATTAATAATGACCGACTGCGTTGCCTCCAAAAAAGAAATAGCATTTTGTTTGTGAAGTTTATTACTTGATGTCTCTTTTCTGCTTCTGCTTCCATAGGAATGTGGAGGCGCGTAGTTGGGTTGCGCGTAATCAAATTTTGCAACGTTTCTACTCAGTTTGTCAATGCGCTTCACGTGCGTGGTCGTCGAATCATTGCTCTTATGGACTCTCTTCTTTAGTTTCACATGACCTGTCTCCTTTCTTATGATAAAAACTCACATTGTCGTTAGATGATTAACAATAACTCCATCCTCAAGCAAAATAATCAGAGAGTTTTAAATGCCTTTTCTATGTCACGTTCTGCTTTTCTTATTCTTCTTCTTCTTTTTTTTTTTTTAATATGGTAAGGTATGACATAATTTTAAATAATAATATTATTATAATAAAAAATTATAATATAAAAAAAATATCTAGTACTTTTTAAATAACTAACACTGTATTATTAATATTATTAAGATGAAACATATTTATTGCTATATTCTGAGATTTCATAGTCACAAAGGATAATTTCAATATTATTAAATTAAAATTTCATACAAAAACTTATTATTTTCCGATTTAAATTTATATATAAAGTTGTTTGAGTTATCAGCGGGGCCTAACTTCCTTGAATATTGTTGCGTGTAAACAATGTATATATACAAGGAGTCATGTGATAACGTGCAAGTCAGCAATTTAATTAGTCCACTTATGTAGTATAAAAACATTATTAATTTCATTTCAAAGTTAATAATATATTTTATTAGAGAAGGTAACTTTACTATTTGTTAAGTCATTAATTATATTGACAAATAAGTAATTACAAACCTTATTACTTTGTCATATCAAATATTAAATTAAATTAAAACCCAAAAAATAACTAAGAGAGAAAAAAAAAAGGAAAACTGTGAAAGAAATAAAGAAACAGAAATAAAATAGAAAATCTCATATACTAAATAAAAAAAAAAAATTCCCAATTGGTAATAAAAAATCTTCCCAAGTAATACAACTAAAAAAGAAATATTCTTCCTAAACAGGAAGACCTCACAAATAATAATAGAACATTGACATAATTTTGAATTTGATGTAGTAAGTAATGCTCTAGGCTATGTGTTGATTGGATGAAGCTCATGCCATAAAGAAACACTATTGGCTGATTTGGAAATGGTAAATAATCAATACAAAGTCGAATATCAGGCAGAAAAATGCAGCCAAGAAAGAAGCTAAGTTGGCTAAAAAAGGACAGTTGATTAAAATGCACTAAGTTTGTCATAACATGGAACATATGAAACCTACAGGTCAGAAAAAAGCCACTTTTGAAAAGATAATTTTTTTTATATTATTATTATTTTAAAAAAAAAAATTGGTTTCTTTGAATGGAGAAGGAAGAAAGTCATGAAAAATAGTGAAATTTGTGTATAGAAAGGGAAGCAATCTTTTGATCTTTTTTCTTTTTATCTATTATGAACGTAGCTGTCACTCTGCAACATGTTCTCACCGACCCATATTGGAGTTTTCTTCAGTCTCTCTTATTGGTTGTAATATCCTCTCACCCGCCAAATGCCTTTCCTATTAAAAAAAAAAAAAAAAACCAATGTTCGATGAGGTTGAGATGGAATGTCATTAACTCTTAAAAACATTTCCGAACAGTTTTATTACATTAAAAACAAAAATTAACAAGAATGACAGAAAAATATATATGAAAATTAATTAATTTTGTTTATAATTTTTTTAAAGAATAAAAGTTAATGAATATTAACTATTTAAAATTTTTACATTTTATTTTCTTTTTAATTCTCAATTGTTTTCTATCAATTAAGGTGTGAAATTTCATCAATAAAATGATAACTGACAAATTACTAATAAACAATATTTTGAAGAAAATACTTTAGTTAATCATTAACTATTTATGTTATAGACATTTATTTACTCTTGTTATTATTTATTTGATTTTTAGAGCCAATAGCTTTTAAAACATATTAAATGAAAGTGTGTATCTAAAATCATTGATAGTGAGATTTAATTTTGATTCACAACTAAACTATTTCGAAAATATTATGTCTAGAAAAACATTTTCATTGACATTTAGCAGAGATTTTAGATGAATTTTGATACAGTCATTTATTTTAAATATGAAAATTTGCGTTTCTATAATAATGATTAAGGATTTATAAATACTAAACCCACTAACTAGCATGCGTTTGATTTGTCACTAGTGTATGGAGACGAGTAAGCAACAAGATTTGATTGGTCACAATATTATTCAATCTTAATCCAAACCATACAAATTGTCAAGTGATCTAAGACATATTCATTTATTAAATTGACATGAAAATAATTGATAAGTACAAACATTAAATAAAAATTCTTTAAAAAAAAAAGGAGTAATATCCCAAAACACTTGAGGAAGACAATGATAGGAACTTGATGATAACAGTTTAGCCGTTGATAAGGTCGTTAAGTCGCTCTCATTTAGACATTTTACACGTTAATTTCGACAGTCGTGTGTTAAAAAAACAAATAAATACAAGTAGTTAGTAATTAATTAAGGTCTGACGTTACATATTTGCTGATGACCCAACCAAAAATCATTTTCTCTCATCAACTTCTGTGAGCGGATTTGAGGATGTTGTGTGGTTCCTTCTTTTGGTATTGGTATATCCCTAGACAAGGACAATTGGCCCGCTAATCCAAGACAGCATTATTCATTAAAGAATTCCCTTTTACTTTTCTCTTATTCACATAGGGGGTACTTCTGCAAAATATCTCCTTTTATTTTTAACAATATATTTTTCAGTTACTTAAGTGAAATATCAAAAACTATATATATATATATATATAGAGAGAGAGAGAGAGAGATTTTTCCCATTTAATTGGTTTTATGATATGTTTTGTGTAATTTGATCTTTCTCATATATATTATCCCTATCAAAAATGTTTTTTTTCTGTAAATTATGTGATATATACTAATATTTTTAAAATTAAGAAATGTATTTTTAAATTTATCTAAAAAGATTTATTTACACTAGACTAACAGAAAGTCGAATATAAATGCAAAGGTCTTAGACAGTGAGTATGGATATTTATGAGATTATCAGTATAGAGAAATTAATAATGATTACAAGTATAGAGAAATTAATAATGATTACAACGGTGAACATGAAAATCACGTAAAGAAGTGAGAGACGGGATGGTTGAACTGACTGGTGCAAAGAAATTACCATAATCATGTGCCCAAAAATAGAGAATCTTGCAAATAAGTCCAGGATTAGAAGAAAATGCAGAGACCAATGAGCCATCTCTTTCCGGTTGGTAGGGCTCAGCTCTTCTGCACCTATACATGGGGCTGCCCACAGACACTTTATAACTTGCGTGTAGATTTAATTACGATTTGGTCCTTTAAATTTATCTTAGTATATTACTTAATCATTTCAAAAAAAAAATTATCTACTTTTTTTTTGTTGTTAAAATAACATGAAATGTCAAAAATATAATTCTTCAATGCTACCTTCACTCATCACAATTCTTCAATGCCAACACTGTAGATAATAAAAGATGCATTATATCACAACAACACTCACTATGCAATTTCAGCCAACTCTACCCCCTCAACCTAATCCTTGAGTGATCTGAGAAAACTTATTGATGAAAGTGGTGATTTGATGAAGGAGTGAGAGTGTATGACAGAGAGATTAAGTTGGGCAGTTAAGAGAAGGACGATAAAATTAATTTGTGTCAATCAAGTTACAACAAATTTTCACAAAATAATATATTCAACTAAATTCGAGCAGTGAAAACATAATTAACTCGCAACTAAGATATATATGTCATTATTATTATTATTATGTATATATATATATAGTGTAAGAAATTAATCCCTAGTGGGGATATATAAGACACGAGCATCGCATTGCTTCCTGTTTCTCACATAAAAATGGGTTTATCTTACAGTAAGAAATAATATGCTCCATTCGTTTCTTTCTTTTGCGAACAAATGGTTTCTTTAAATCTTACGATTTTGACTGTTTGAAAAAATGTTGTAATGATGGGAATTATTATTTGTGCTTATATAAAATTCTCTCTGATATATATATATATATTATAGTAAATTTCAATGATAAATAAAATAAAAATCTGTCAAAGAAAATATATTTTCCCCTTGTAGGAATTTCTCCGACTTCTCCAAGGCCCAATGAACCATAAAACCTCGCACTAGGCCTATCTATTAACACTTGATGATAGAACTGAAAAACTTACCCATCTCCTCATGTTGGGCCTTCCGATCCATGTGAGCACCAACCGGCTCCACCCATCACCAACAATAAACGACCATTTCCACTCCATACCAACCAAAACAAATCCCCTCCTTCAACTCTCATTTCCAAGCAACATTATGTTTCAATCTCGTTTCACGTCCTTATTCCGCACTCTCCATTCCTCAAGATCTCGCCTTTTCTCCTCCGCAATCGAACCCACTACTAATACCGAATCCCCCCAAACCCTCGCCGGCCTCCGCGCCCGTCTTGCCTCCGAATCCCCTTCTCTCTCCGATTTCACCCACCTCCAATACTCCGTCCAAGTGGGTACCAAGAAAAACCCACTACCCAAGCCCAAATGGATGAAAGAAGCCATCCCCGGCGGAGAAAAGTACGTCCAGATCAAGAAAAAGTTGAGGGAATTGAAGCTGCATACTGTTTGCGAGGAGGCCAAGTGTCCTAATTTAGGGGAGTGCTGGTCCGGCGGCGAGACTGGAACTGCTACTGCTACTATTATGATTCTTGGGGATACGTGTACTCGTGGGTGCAGGTGATTTTTTTGTTTGTTGAAGTTTTAATCTTGGTTCCTTTTTTCTTTGTTTGTGTTGGGCTTTTCTTTTTATTTTCTTTTTTCCCCCCAGGTTTTGCAATGTGAAGACATCGCGTTCTCCTCCTCCACCTGACCCTGACGAGCCTGCTAATGTGGCTGAGGCAATTGCTTCTTGGGGTTTGGATTATGTGGTGATTACTAGTGTGGATCGCGATGATTTGCCTGATCAAGGGAGTGGTCATTTTGCTCAGACTGTTCAAAAGTTAAAGACTTTGAAGCCTAATATGCTCATAGAAGCTTTGGGTATATATGAATTCTGTATTTTTCTTGAAAATTATCAATTTGTTGGTTGTTTATATCAGACTGATTCGGAGCAGTGTTCTTAATGCTTGTTTTTATCTTGATACTGATTGAAATGCTGTTTGCTACATTGTTTTCTAATGGTGTTTGTGCTCATTGGATTGTCTAGTTCCTGATTTTCGAGGAGACCCTGGATGTGTAGAGAAAGTTGCAAAATCAGGATTAGATGTTTTTGCTCACAATATTGAGACAGTTGAAGAACTTCAACATGTTCTACGGGATCATCGTGCTAATTTTAAGCAATCTTTAGATGTTTTAATGATGGCCAAAGATCACGCTCCTGTTGGAACACTTACCAAAACTTCGATTATGTTAGGCTGTGGGGAAACACCTGAACAGGTTGTCAAAACAATGGAGAAGATGAGAGCCGCAGGCGTTGATGTAATGACTTTTGGCCAATATATGAGACCATCAAAGCGACATATGCCTGTATCTGAATACATTACTCCTGAAGCTTTTGAGAGGTACAGAACACTTGGCATGGAAATGGTACGCTTCTACGAGTTGTTTTAAATGCCTTAGCTATGTTATTTGATTTCCCCATTGTTCTATGCTGGCTTCTTTTGCAAACATAAATTTTGCATATATTGTGTGATTAGCATCTCATTCTAATGTGTAAAGCTTGGTCCACGAAAATGGACTAGCCGACTAATGTTGACTCTGCTTCCTAATTTTTCCTTTTACTATTTCCCTTTCTGTTCAATTTCTATGTTGTTTCATGCACTGGTAACTTTCATGATGTTTTAGACTATGTATTACTCTACAAATGTTCAAATGTTGCTTATTTATCAGCAGTTCATCTTGATTGTGGTTCGCCTCTTTATTTAGTACTATGCAATTTTTGATAGGAAAAATGATAAATGAATCTAATTTGCATTGTCTTACAAACAAAAGCCATTACGCTGATCGAGAGACAATGTTTGAACGCATTATGCTGATCGAGAGAGACAAGCCATGTATATATGTACTGAATCATTATCATATCAAACACAACACTTGATCATGGAATCGATTTGGTAGATTAATATTTGCCCTCAAATTTGCTTCATGTTTTTAATGATCCTTCACAGTGAAGATTAATGATTTACTTTTTCTATAATTTGAATCCAGAGGGTGAGATTACTTGCATGTATCTTATTATTTCTCTTTATGTTACAGGGATTCCGGTATGTGGCATCTGGTCCAATGGTCAGATCGTCCTACAAGGCAGGCGAATTCTATATCAAATCCATGATAGAATCAGATCGGACTGCATCTTTGGAACTTCCTGTCTCTTTCTAAGTGATTTATTTTTTTCCACAAAGCATCACATGTCCATCAGTTTGTGTATTGCTTCATTTATGTTTACAGAAGCGCAGACACAATATATATCTCAAGCAAATATGTAGAAGATTATAAGTTGGAAGACGCCTACCCTCTGTGGTCTCTCAAGGTCAAATAAGCTCGAGCTCATCCTACTCTGTTCTGGTTGTAAATTCAATCTGTTGTAACTAAAAATTTTCCCCATTCTCTTATTTTTGCCATTATATTTAATCTTCTTAAAGTTCAGTTAATTGGATCAAAGTGTTAAATTAAATCCATCATTTCATGGGACTGAATGGAATGGACCATCAGCCATTATGTTTCCAATAAATTATTATCATCCCATCTTTTTGTAAGATGCTGTGGCGCTTTCATGAGGTTGCTTGTTAGTTATGTTGGCCCCATGACACTGATTATGTCTTTAATGTATGCCTCCGGTTTTGGCCCATTTAATGCATTTTTCCTGCTGGCAAATTGTACTTGTACCTTAGTACAGAATATTGTTGCAAATAACGCGGATGGAGGTGCCCATGCTCTAGTTGAAGGAAGCATCCCATGAGCACTTATGTGGTCCCTTGGTGAGTACCCATAAACGTTTGGTTTTGAGGGCGGTCTTTAAGTTTGATTTGAAGATTTGGTACAAGTGACAAACAATGAATTTATACTAAATACCAAGGCCTCAATCGAACCCTTCATTTTCGGATGGTTATACTAAGTCTAATCGGAGAGCATGCTCTCCTAATGTGTTAGCAAGACTTGATAGTGGATTATGGATATCTATAAAAACAACGCAAAGCCTTTCAAAAGCCTTTGTTCTTCTCTAGTGCTTAATGCTTAGAGGTTGCAAGTGCAATTAGGGCACAACATTTTTTTTTCCTATTAATAACACCCTATTAACTGTTAACAATCTCTTTTCCTGCCAACTAACTAGTTGTGTTTATTGCTTGTTTAAAAAAAAAAAAAAAAAAAAAAAAGGCACTTGTGAGGTCATAGATGTGCGGGCTCTAACTTGGTTCTGACCCAAATAGTTTAAGGGCCTGAGTTAGAAGCTCTTTCGAGCATTTATAATTCATTCTCTGTTTAACTTAAATCCTTTATTATAAAGAGTAATTAAAAAAAATAAAATTCAAACTCATTTTCTATCTTTAAATTACAAATTAGAGAGTGATTTTGACTTTTTACATATAAAGAATCAAAATTCACTCTTTATATAAAATATAATTAATATAATTCAATTTTTTATACATATTAATTTTTATTATCTCGTATTCTATTGATTTTTTTTTCTTGTAAAACTTTTTTCTCTCTTTTCTCATAATATTTAAAAGCATTTTTATGGAATAAAATAAATTAACATTAAATGTTTTTAAAGATAAAACAAAATGAAAAGTAAAAGTGAAATATAAAAGATTCATTATACTTAAATAAGTTTATTTGCTTTTTATATTTAAAAATTTATTAAAATGCTATTTATTATTTAATACATTTTTTATTTTAAAGAGTATCATTTGAGCTGCTGTTGTATTGAAAAGCTCAAAGGATAATCAAAGCTAGCATTTTCCACTGTACTATCATCTCTATTTTATCCTAAAGTCACCCACATCCTGTTGTTAATATTATTATTACATCCAATCTGTGCTTCTCATTGCCCTATCCATCTGTCATAATACATATATACCAACAGAACTCTCAAGCTCCCGGTAAGTGCATTCTTATAACAAGCCCAGTTACACCTTCAGATATCATTATATAACTACCAGTTTATTATAAATCTAATTATTAGGTAGCTCAATTTTTGGTTAGAGATATCAAATCAATGATGCAAAATCTGCTACTGCTATTCTTTCAGGCTCACACCTACTGACTCTGCCCATAATACTCTCAACTCAAATGGGTTGCTGTACGAGCTCTACCGCTAAAACAGACCCAAAAACCCCAACCCATCAAAGCCACCATTCTCCTCCACCTAACAGATCTCATTCCCCACCACCACCACCTTCATTTGAAGAAGAGACAGTAGTCAAAGAAGTCCTATCTGAAACACCCATCATCCCTAAACCACCACTAACGGCTACCGTTACTCCATCATTACCATTACCAAACTACAAAACTACTCAAGTCGAACAAACTAAAGAAACCAAACCATCAGCTTTCACCAACAAACGCAAAGAAGAAGAAGAAGCAGAAAGAACCCCTGAAATCTCTCAGGCTTCAGAGATCTGCAGCATTGCTGACACTTACCCCACTGCAACAACTGCAACTACCACCACCACTACTACTACTGTAACTGAGATACGAGAAGCTGACGAGGTAACGAGTAAGAAGAGAGTCAACAGATCTCCATCTAAACTACCAAGAAAGCGTCCCTACACTGGTGACAGACAAAGACCACAGGCGGTGAAGAGGCAGTTGTCCGGTCAGGCGAGGACTAGTACTACTACTGCTACTAAGCAGCGTAATGTGGGGTCTAGCAGAGTGGGAAGGGATCTTGGAGAGAGGTCTGGCCGCCAGTCAAGACCACCAACGGCATTTGCTGGAAGGAGCCCAGCGGTGAAGGTGAATGGTAAACCCGTAGGCAAGCCAGCAGAAAGGGA
Organism: Omphalea diandra; assembly: GCA_949677035.1. NCBI lineage: Eukaryota > Viridiplantae > Streptophyta > Magnoliopsida > Malpighiales > Euphorbiaceae > Omphalea > Omphalea diandra. The sequence goes on along the minus strand of CATIWR010614341.1, from coordinate 17,866 downwards.
AGAGAAGAAAGAGGAGAGCAAAAGCGACGACATTTTGATGCAGCAGCAGCAAGAGAATGAGTCTCTTGAAAATCCTCTTGTGTCCATGGAATGCTTTATCTTTTTGTAAATATTCCTATTACTTATTTTGGGTGTTTAAGAAACGTGTTTTTCTTGTTTTTAAAACTAAAAAGATTGAACTTTGGCTAACAATTTCTTTTTTTTCAGAACTCTGTTTCGTCTTGTTTATGTAATCAAACGTTGTTCAGAACTCATTAACTTGTCTTTTTTTAGCAATTGCAAGTGTTCAGTAGCCAATGTTACCAGTTAATCTGAATTCTAATGCTACCACATTTGTTACTAATTATGAGCATGAGAAAAATTATGGTGTAGTCATCAACTTATATCGGGTGAGGTACTAACCAACAGATTGTCATGTGGTACAATTTTCTTAGCTTATATGAATGTAGTTAGTAGTTGATTAAAGTACTAGTCGGAATTATAGTTCCCTACGTGGGGCTCCTAGGCTGTAGTATACTAGTGTATCCTTGAGACTTTCACCCTCTTCAATACATTCCCGGACATTGTAGATTTGTATAGGTATACCTAGTTAAAATAATCCTCAAAGGGATCATCTACTTTACTAGTATTTTCTTATCTTATGCGTGTTCTTGTGGTTAAAATAGTCATAATCAATCCCACAAATGCTACCACTTTCAATTTGAATGTTTGAGCATTCAGTAAGTCACAAGAGCAACATTTTCTACCTTTGTGACTGCTTTTCGATATACAATGAATCATGACAAATCAAGCACACAACTTTTCAATTTTTTTGCCATCAATGGGCTTGCAACAATAGTATGAATTTGATAAGTGTATTCCAAATCAATTCATAGGAGATGATAACATGAAATTGACAAGAAAAATGAAGCCTGCAGAAGCTAAACTTCATTCATATATGTGAGCTCGCGCATGTGTATGTGCTTGAGAAAAGCAAATACCAGCTTGAATTGAACCCAAATGTATCATTTTCAACAGCAATGATGCTCATGGTACAAATTGATCAGTTTGGTTGGTGATAAATGATAAGAAAATTTCTGAAAAGAAGAAAAGACAAGGACCTTTTGTTCTAGTTAGTTATCTTTATTTGTAATATTAGGGTTTTTAGATTGATGTTGAGGCCAAGGTGAAACTGAGGCAAGGATTGTATCGATGAAAGGGCTTTATGGTGGGCTCTGGAGGACAGGGTGCAGGAACTGGGTGTGCGAGGAAGGTAGGAATATCCTGCCCCGGCATCAGCACTGATACCCCTTTGGCATACACTGTCATCTGAAGAAAAAAAAAACAAGAAGTTAATAACTATACTAATGAACTGCATCAACAAGAACAAGTAAGTGCAAGAATTTATCAACAGCATGATTAGCATGAAAGGCAATAATAATACCTAACAGCATAGAGAATTATTGTGAGAATTTGCAGAACAGATGAAATCATAATGAACAATTAGTCTAGTGGCACATGCTGCAATCATTAGAACAAAGAAACAAAATGATAAACAAAAGAAATGAGGTGTGGTAAGAGGTGGAAGTGGAATCCCCTTTAATGAATAGTTAAGCATATACATACCGCTCATGATAAGCTCAATAGGTATGCTTGTATCTAATTCTAAAAACTTTCCTGTGTTAGGACAGAAAAAGAGTTGGATTTGAATCTTCTTCCTTCCTCTACCACGAGCAAGATATTCAATCACTGATCTACTAGCTAATAGTAAAGTTGACTGGATAATGGGTTCAACAAAGGCACATTTGCCAATGTCCGCTGCGCCACCTCCAACCCAAACGTAGAGCAGTTAATATAGTTTTTTTACCAAAAAAGAAATATAGCTTCCATGGCAGAAGAGACAAAAGGGTTTTGATTTATTGTTCTTAAGAGACAAGTGTCAGTTTGATCCAAAAAAAAAAAAGAAAGATACAAGCGTAAGACATAAAAATAGAGTAGAGATAAGAATAGTTCCTTAGAAAGTACTACGTATTCACACCATTGTCTCTGGATATCAAGTCTCCTTCCATAATCAAGGGCATGCACTTTTAACAACCAAATTAATATATCAACACCTAATGTGGAAATTTTTGTGAGATTATTGCAGCAAGCCGACACTTGCATGATAGAATTAGCTAAAGATAGCTAGCCATGCCAAGATGAATGATAATTACAAGGGGGACTACCAAATGAGCAAGAATAGATGCGCTGGTATACCATACCTTAACTATAGAAGGTAGGGAACAATGGAAAATGGCAAGCCAATATACGGGTATCCTATATACTTCAAAGCACATTATTTTTTTTAACTTGCATCATATCAGGTGATCATGTTGGCTTACAGTGGGGGTCTTGGCACCTATACCCAACAAATTCAAGCCTGAAAAACTTGACCATTGTGTGTAGCCCATGTCTGTTGCATTTAATGGCATGAGACAATGCATGGAGATTTTCAAAAAGATTTTTTTTCTTGTTTTAATATAAGGGTCTTCATGGTTATTAGGAATGTCATAAAAACTGATGCTTATAATAAGTTTAGGCACTATGATTATTATTATCCCAAGAAGTTTATTATCAAATGAGCTTATTAGGACACTAGAGACAAATGTCAAATGCTTTTGCCTATAATAAGTTGGGATATGGACAGAAACATTCATTGACTAATATCCTTCTTATATATGTGTGCTATACAAACTTAACCACACAAACAAGCACGAGACTGTTCAAAAACAACTAGAAAAACAAGGGGACTTATTAGACTTGCACTTCCACACATTCAGTCAACAAAATATAACAACCTTGCAGAGACTCTCCTAAATTAGAAATGGCCTCAACATTCAACACATGAACAAACAAAGCAACAAGATTGGTCTAAATCATGCATAGATGCATTGGATAAGAATAATTATTGTTGAAAGATGTTTATAATTAATCAAATAAGGCTATGATAAAGTGCTGTCATAATAATACATTAGACCACTGTAGAAAATCCAAAATTTCATGATTTTTCTTCTCAATTCTTGCTTAAGCATTATATTTCTCTTTCTATATAATGACCAAGAAGCTTCAATCAGCCAAGGCCTAAATCCTACAACAATAAACTTATTTTTCTTACATTATCCTTACATCATATAGGCCATTTGCTATCATAATTTTGAAAATTACTTGTGAAAATCTGCAATTTCTTATAACAATAATTTAGAAGATATATGCTGTAGATATTAAAAAATCCAGGTTTGTTTCCAAGTGGCAAGGTCAAAAAAGAAAAAAGAAAAAAGAAAAAAGAAAAAAAGAAAAGAAAGGTTGAAAGACCATCCATTAATGAGCAAGAACACGACAAGGACATGCCAATGTGGGCAGTGTGATAGCAGAGGATTCGAATAAATTTCTGTTGTGGCATGGATGCTTAAATTCTTGTTATAGTTTATGTGCAGTCAATGTAAAAAATAAGTAACAATATGTGATGATGTGAAAACTTGACAATTACCTTAAAGAAAAATATGTTAAAAGACACTCATACATGAAAATTTGACAGGTACTTAAATACAGCTTAGTATTAGCACAGAGTAATACTAAAATTTGCAAGAAAGACGTCAAAACTGCCAAATGAGCTATGATTATAAACGAAAAGAAAGCAGAATGAAAAGTCACAGTCATGCTGGGAAGTATACTCATTGCATCTGCATTGTCGGTATCCAAAAAAAAAATCAAGACATGCACACAGAGGCAGAGAAAGCAAAAAAGAGACATCTCTTCTTGTAAACAAGCAAAATTAGTTCCAAAAAATCTCTACCTAGAAATATAACGAACTAAAAATGTAGCCAAAATTATATGTTCATGACACAAGCAGAGAGAACTAGAGAGAAAGAAGGGTACATTTGGAGATGGGTAATCGAGTTTGGAGTGGAAAACTACAGAAGGTGCTTCAAGATCCATGGGAATTGTAGTAGGAACACCAGCAGAGGATGATCGTGGCCTGAGAAACCTTTCAAAGATGGCCATAACAAGGAACATTGATATTAGAATAGCAGTGGCCACAAAACCAAAAGACACAGCATTCACTGAGTTATCTAAATGTCTCCAGTGCTCCTCTCTTTGTATATTCAATGGTGATGTAGCCACCATTGGTGGTTGCACTGTGGCCCAGCTGCTATCTTCCACACCCATGTATATTTAACACTCTTCCTCTCTTCTCTTCTTAGTAAAGATAATTGCCCTACACTTCATGGTGTCATAGTTTTAGGACTTACTTGGTTAAGGATGGTCATGCCTCCATATAACCAAACAAAGGAGTTGAAGAGAAAGAGGAGTGTGGAGATTGGAAAGAGAAGGAAAGAAAGAGGACTATGGGATTTAGTTTTCTTTGCTACAGCTGAAAAGAGTGGCTTTTAATATTGTCATGTAATGACATGAATTTTGGGCTTCGATTACTGTAAAAATGGCTTTTTCACATGCAACAACTTTTTGGCGAGGTCATGATTTAATTATATATTTAGTGAAAAAAGAAAAATCATTTTTTGGAATTCTAATAAAGTTATTTGATCCCAATTAATCAATGATGTTTTTGTCTTTTTCCTTTTATTTAGCATGTTTTTACATGTTATTATTAGCAGCACTTTGTTACAATTCCCACTTAGCTATTCACTTCTCCACAAATTATTTCCATAATTCAATCAATTTCCTTCATGCATATTTATTATGTCTTTGTGAATTTCCTTTTTCTTTTACATCGGATGAATCCTTTGATGAATTCAACGAGCGCTGGAAGGTTAATAATAATAGCAAAAAAATTACATGCACTTCAAATATATAATTGTAACTAATCGATGAATATGATTTTTTATGAATTCATTTAATTTGGTGTAGATAAATTTTATTTAAATTAATTCTAATTCAAAAAAAATGGTGTCTTAACTAAATGGGGTTATTTAGGTGTGAATGTTAGTATTTGAATTTTACCAATGTTATCATTTCTTATTAATGCAATCTCTTCTCTTCGATACTAAAAAAAAAATATTAAATAAAACTTAACAACCTTATAAGAAAAATATAATATGCCTTGTATTTAAGAGTATAATATCTACTTGAATATATAAATATAGCAAATATTTAAAATTAAAGAAATTATGATATATTTTTGAAAAGTTCATCTAAATATATTTAAAATTAGAGAAATTCTGACATAGACTGAGTTTATTACATCAAATTATGAACCAAATTTATTACATCAAATTATGAACCAAATAATCATAATCTATAGTTTTCTACTTTTTAGATGATAATTTGTAATTCTTTTAAAAATCATTATCAAACATATATTATATTAAAATCTCTTATTGATTAGTCGATAATTTAACGTGAGAATGTAAAATTTTTTTCTTAAAATTACAATCACATGCAATCTTAAAAGTACACAAAATTTTGGTCTTGCTAAAAAAATGTTTATATATACAAGGAATTCTAGAATGACAATATTCTTAGTCTTTACACCCACTCAACAAAAAAGTATATGATAAGGAATTAGGAAGAAAGAGTAGTACCTTAATAAAATTTGGCATAGGAGGATATGGTTATATATATATATATATATCGAAGTTTATTTGGTTGATTGTATATTTCTTGTTGTAGAAATTTTGGTGTTCTGATTCAATTATTTAATTCTTTAGAATTTAATAGAAAAATATTTATAAACAAATAAAAAATAGTAAATCATATAAAGACGAATCGCATAATCTCATAGGTCCACGTGTGCGGACATAAGTAAAAGCTTTTATGTCGTGGCAGTGACCGCAGACGATAATACAATAAGACCAGAAGGCTTCACGTGCCTCCTGTGTCCCAGATCTCGGAGCTGTGGCTCCCACATAAATTGAACGATACGTGTAAAAGTCAGAACAACATCATCAAGTGCAAAGCTGGCCCTTCATTGTAATCAAACTACACATCACGACCGTTTCCACAGTGAACTTTTTAGAGTGGTGAAGAATGGCATATGGTGGGGTCGGGTCTCACAGGTGGCCCGTGAGAGTATGGGCTTTCAAGTGAAAGTTGGTTTTGTTTTTTTTGTAATCTTTTTCTTGGGCTGACAATGTCATTATCTTTCTCTTCTTTTGATGGGCAACTCATGTTGTGGCCTGGTGGATTGGGCTTCACACTCAACTCCTTTGGGCCCACTTTTGGCTTTTTCTAATGCGGTAAATACAAGATTACCTAAAAATAAATTCTAATGAAAAATTTACCTCTAGCATTCATAATTTAAAAAAAATGGATTTACAACTAATTATCAAAAAAATATGCTCAATCTCCCTCCATAATAAATTTCATTCATCAAAATCCCTTCATAATTGAAATGAAAAAAAAATCAACAACAAAAAACTTCTCACTTTAACAATTTTGATTTAGCAAATTATTCTCTAACAGATTTGCAATAAAAAGGAAAACAAATCATATTTTCCAACTACAAAAATCTTTACAAATCTTCATTATCAACTCACTCATATATCAAACCATAAAATATAGTTTGAAATTACCCTTACAGTTTCATCTTTTTCTTGTTTCTTCATATATTTAAAATTTTTTTTCGAGTTACATTTGAAAGCCATTGATTAATTAAAATTAATAAAATAGATATTTTTCGAAACTCACAATTACAAATTTGCAAAATCTATTTTAGAGAGGGAAAGTTTTTCATTATATATGTTTGTCACTTTAAAAACAAATTTAATCTGATTTTGAATTCGTGTTTTATTGTTTAGAATAAAAAATTATGAGTTTTGATAAATTGTGGATGAAAAATAGTTAAAAATGAATATGCTTGAATTCAAAACTAGTCATAAAAATGAGAGAAAATTGAGTTGCTAGAGGTTAAAAATAATATTTGCGTTTAGTTATTTTTACACAGTAAAATATTTGCAAATATTTTTTCTTATTTATTTTTTGTTTATTACTGATTTACAAATGGTTTATTACTAATTTACAAATGATTTATTTTAGTTCTCCTTAAAGAGGATGTTTGTATTTAGTTTCCCTTGCACAATAAAATATTTACAAATTGCTTATTACAGATTTATTTGGGTTTATTACTAGGTTATAAATAACTTATTACTGATTTAAAATTATTAAAAATTAAATGCAACAAATAGTTTGCAAGAAAATATTTATTTTGTGTTTATTTTTTGTTGATGCAATCATCTATAAACAAAAATAAAGAATTTGAAGACGATATTTGCGTTTATTTTTTCTTACATAGTAAAATGTTTATAAATAGTTTATTACTAATTAATTTTAGTTTTTTATTGCATTATAAATAGTTTATTATTGATTTAAAATTGTTAAAAATTAAAAACATAAAATAGTTTATAAGAAAATATTTATTTTGTGTTTTTTTATTGATACAACTATCGATGAACAAAAAGAAAAAAGAAGAACAATTAGAACATACACATTATGTTTAATCTCTAATAAGCACGTTTTTTTCTTTTTTATGACTGATTTTTAATTCAAAAATATTCATTTATTAATCATTTTCATCTAAAATGTATAAAAACTAATGATTTTTTTATTATAAGTAACAAAAATAACTATTAGATCTTAGAAAATAAAAATAAAATTTCACATGTATCTTATATTCATCTTCATCTTCTTATTTTTCTTCATCTTCTTCATTTTTTAAAGAGAGAAAGTGAATGAAAAAACATAAAAATAAAGAGGAGAAGCAAAAATATAGCTAAACATGGAAAACAAGAAATCCACATAAAATTCAAGTATCGTAATCATGAGGAAAGCAAGATCGATACAACAAAGTGATCAGTACAATCCCATAAAAATGTACAAAAAAAATAATGATAGCATAAAAAAATAAATTTATATGTACTGAATTATTTTTCTAATAAATGTGAGATATAAATATCCATAAGAAATAAAAAAGGTGCACCATATCATTATTTCTTTGAAAAGATGGGCCTACTTAAGGAATGCACATTAATCATTACCATGCCATCAATAATATTAATAGTGTCTATTAACTATTTCTTTTTATCAAACAAGATAATATTATTGCATAAACAGATAAAAGAGTATAGGATATTAAAAGTTCAAAACAAGTTGAATTAAACTCAAATATAATGAAGTTTAGTACAATAAAAAAAATTCTAATCTACCAATAAATCCAACATGACCAAGAAAAGAAAGAAACACAGTTAGTTGCCGCTATAACTGAGCCATCTCCGCCACTATTGCAAACTACAATATGAAACATTGAAGCATGAAAATTGAATCCTGAAATGTATCTCTAAACTACAATTTAATACTAAACTATGCATTTGAGACCCCACCATAGGGGAAGAGAAGTGGAAATATATCTGTAAGGCCACAAAAGCTCTACCACATTTAATGCCATCATTATTACTAAAGTAAAGTTTCTAAATAGAAAAAGAGAGTCAAGTTCCTAAATAGAAAAAGATGTCAATTTTAGATCAAAGGAAGTATCTCAGTTAAAATCTTGCCCCCCTTCTACATCATCACTGGGAGGACAGACAGACGCAAATAAGTTGGCTTTTGAGTTTACATTTGTCCAACAAAGAAGCCGCAAGTAATGGGAAGAAGAAAATCTAGATGGATAGCAAAAGGGGTAAACAAAAAGAAAGGATAAGATCCATTATTTATGATTGTAAGTAAAATAAATGAAAAGGAAAACAGAAGAGGGTTGCTCTGACCAAAGTCGTCGGTAATAGTCCAATGAAGGTCAAACCCAGAAGAATTGTAGCTGATAGCAAGAGAAAGAATATTTGAAAGACAAATTCGAAAGACTACAAAGTTATAGTATAAACTGCAAAGTTATAGTGTAAATTAACTGAGACAAAAATTATTTGAGATCAAACTTGTAAATAATTGAGATTAATTTAATCGAGTCAAACTTGAATTTAAATTACTTTAAGAAGTTGTTCAACTGTGTTCATATATTAGAACACTCAATTCAAAAATTTTGTAGCCTAATCAACTTTTAATATTTTTAATATTTTAATAATTCATATAAATAATTGAATTGAGTTAAACAAGTTGAATTGAATTATTTAAATTTAAATTTGAGTTTACAAAAAAAAAAAACATGTATATACATAACTAGTCAAACTCAATTAAGTATCAAGTTCGAAATTAAAAAGAAAGATTAATTGAGTTTTAAATTTCAAATTTATCATTAAATTAAGCTTGAACTTTACAATTTTCTACTTGATTAAGCTCAATTATATTCCTAATCAACATATACTATTATGTAGGAATAAATAATAGGAGTAGCTAAGTCCTAACAAAAAAAAAAAAAAAGAATTTTCCCTTCCCATTACATTAAAATTTTTTGATCTCTTTATTTTGGTTGCCTAAAGTTTTAGGCTCAATAAATGTATCAATCATTCGTCGAAATAATTATCTGAAATATCCATATAAATTTATCGTTATGATGTTGTTAGTCCAGTAATTGGATCTCTTCCTTAGTCACTCTTTCTCTTCTCTTTCCTCAAGACCCAAAATTCATTCATTGATATTACATTATGAACAAAAGCATGCAAATGCGAAATTTAACATGTATCAAATTAATGTGTGAAAGATGATTATCACATAATGATTGAATTAATGATTAAATCACTTCGTATCTATCTCGTAATGCAAAAAATTAGGAATTTCAATCTTTCCAACGTAAAAACATTATCATATATAATAATAGGATGAAATCAACATGGAAACTGATCGAGGTCTTGGTATATATGCATGTCTCTCTTATGAGGTCTGTCTAAGTCTAACAACACAACAGTGGCTGCACAACTCCTTCTCTCCTTCTTCTTCAATAGGTCCAAAGCTCCTCCATCCATATTCATTTGTTGACATGTCAAACACGTGGACAACCGACATCGATCTCGAGATCTCACCTGGCATCCGATAACCCACCAAGAAATACAAGTGAGTCCCAATAGGTGCCATGGTAAGGTAAAGCCGTTGGTTAGGTGGCCAATTTGCCTCTGATGTGGAAACTGGAGAGGACAAGGTCTGCAAATACGATCCATCTACCTCATTCCACATATTGAGTTTCCCATCATAAGCCTCAATATGACCCTTCCACGCATTTAAACAATCCCCAGAGCTGAACAAATTACCATTCACAGCCACTATTTGATTTGGTGGCACATCTAATTGCCACATCCCCAGCATGAGATCCCACTTGTTGTGCTCTGGATCATACACCTCAGCTGAACAACGTTCCAACGTGTGCCAAGGCCCTCCGGTATTGGCCGTATCCCCTCTTTCGGCAAAACCTCCAACCACGTGGATTTTCCCTTGCCACGTCACCCCAACACATTTGTACCTCAATGTGCTCAAACTAGGCAGCGCTTCCCACTTATCAAGTGCAGGATCATACACCTCAGCCGATGAAATTCCACGGGGGCACGTCAGCGTGCACTTACCCCCAGCCACGTAGATTTTATTGTCACTAACAGTGCAAGCAAAGTCAAATCTCGGTGTACTTAAGGAGGCACATTTTGACCATTCATTGTCACGTATATTATAACGTAGAACTAATGATCGTACTTCAAGCTCTTCTTCATCTTGGACGTGGCCGGGCGACTTATGGCAAAGCCGGCCACCAATTATGTAAATTGAGTCACCAATGGAGGCCATGGAAAAACCCTTCAGTACATGGTTCTTAATAAGTCCAGGGATTCTACTAACATAGTGCCATGCATTAATTGAAGGGTTGTAACACTCTATCCAATTGGACATATTGGTGTAATTAGGTGATGCATCTCTACAGCAAAACGATGCATATATGCGATAATTAGAGGGTGGATTATTATTTCCTTGTGGAGGTGATTGAGGAGAAAGAGAACCCATGTTGGATTTTGGTTGGTCTATAAGACTATGTGTAAAATAATGTGGGGAGAACTTGGTTAGTGGAGCGGAGGGAAGATATATAGGGGAGTGGTAAGTGTGGAAAACTAGGGAGAGTGACTTGTTCTCATCGTCGACTGTGGAAGCAGTTGATTTTTAGCCTATTAGGAGAAGGAGAAACCTAGAGAGTTTCTTGTTCCAAGAAAAGATATTTGGTTTATTGTGTTTAGACAGTGACAAAGAGGGTTAGCCTTGGAAAGTACAGAGGAAGCAAATCAAATCTTGTTGATTCCTTGGTGTCCATAATTTGTTTTGTTTAGAGACATTCCATGATTATAAAATGACAAATGTTTATTTTGTGTATTCGGCTCTTCCTTTTGTTTAGTATCTTAAACAAGAAATTTTTCTAGTTAATTATTATCTTAATTTGTGGGGATAAGATTCTTTTATGTTTTGTTTTGTATGCCTTTCCAATTTTGATAGCAATGGACTGACAGTCTGATATTGCATGCATATGTTTATTAAAATAAAATATTCACCAATAAATGACTTAGCAGTTTGTATAACTTATGCTAAATCAAGTCCAACTTGAATGGCTCAACTTCTTCTTGGTTTGGAGGGTACTTCGTTCTTCTAAGATATGCCAGGTGTTCTTAGACCAATCAACACAAGATTATTGCATTGTTGGTTTGGTTATGATACTGACTTTTTTTTTTTAAAAAAAAATATGGACCTTCTGATTTAGTTAGGCTGTGATGGTGTCTTAGGCTTTCTATATGGATCCTGTTGCATGTCTCATGTAAGAAATTCTTTATATGTTTGTATTTCCAATTCGTATATCATGAATCCAAGTTCATGTTCCATTATGGATCTGACTTTAAAAATAATGTACATACAGTTAATGATTAATGTACATGCATTTTAATATATATGTAGTTTAATATTAATGTACATGCAATGACTCATGTATATGTATTTCAATGTACATATAGTTCAAAATCAGTTAAAAACTAAATGTATATATAGTTCAATATCAATATATATTAGACTGAGTTCATGAAACAATATGAACATATATCCATAATATAATTTGCGGTATATTTCCTGGACTAGATGGTTCATTGGGTTCCAACAAGAAGCTAAACCTAACAAGTTATTCTAGGGCCATGATTGTATTGCGTGCTCTTTTGGATAATTAAGTACCTGCTAAAAAGACTTTTGGTTTGCCATAGAATCGGAATTGAAATGAAAGATGATTTCGATTTTAGTGTTAAATAAAATCAGATTGTGATTTCTCTTGTTATTAGTGTATCAAAATCAAGTAAAATCATTTATTACATACATTTACCCTTTTCTTTATAAAATCCTTTAATTAATATAAGTTTTTTTTTTTTTCCAGTAAAAGGCCCTTTAGTTAATAAAAGTATTTGATTATTAAACTAGATATCTAAATAATTAATATAATATTTTTAACCTTGATAAAGTAATCATATAATTATAAATGTTAACAAGTTTACATATATAATAAATTTAGTCTCTATAATTAAATATATAATTGATGTTAACCACGATATGAAATTTGAAATAATTTTTTAGTATTGTATGAGATTTTTATGTACTGGCAGATATATAATTGCTCTTTTAATTCATAGTTATAATATATTTATCTACACTCTAATTGTACAATATCAATTGAAATGTAGTTAGAATGTAGTGAAACCTATGTGATTATCTTTTCAAATTCGTAGGCATGTAATGAACTAATTTATACTTAACATGTCAGATTAAAAAATAAATTTGTGTATAATTTAAACCCAATATTAATTGTACTTGTAATCATGATATTAAATTTGAAATGATTTTTTAATAATATTTGATTTAGTGTTTAGTCTTATTATGTAATGACAAATATATAATTGTTCTTTGAATTTCATAAGAATAATGTTCTAATTTGTACTCTTATAGTTAATTGTATATATATAATTTAAAGTCTACACTATATTGTCTAATTCAATTATGCTTTGCTATTTTTTCAAGGTATGAACTTTGAAATAATCCTTAATATAATTTATTTTAGAGCATAATATAAGTATGGAGCGACAAGGTTAACTTTTCAATTTTTATAGGCATGTTATGTTCATTTCTTCTGTAAAGTGCTTAAATCATGAAATTCTAGCATATTTTAGTAAGCGTTTATGTCATTAGATTCTAATATATTCTATAAAAAGCCATATGTTGGCTCAATAAAAAAAAAAAAGACAAATGTCCTCTTTCTTTCTTAGCTTTATACACATTCTAAATGAAGAAGGAAAAAAGATGTTCAACCTCTCAAATAATATACAACAATATTTTTACTTCTTAAGTGTAAACTTAATTTAGATTTTACAGCCTTTATTTTATGTTTGAACTCTCGTTTGTTCTAATTTTTGGATTGACTATGTTTATCACATTAGGTTTCAAATTGTAGGTCACCCTTTCTTATAATAATGTAAATTTCCTTTTCTCTTTCCTTACAAGTTTTATCAATACAATAGCGATATTTCATTATTTATGAGTTCGTCATCTTATTTTTGTTGCTTTGAGTTGGTTTGTTTCGTTTTATTTTTATAACAGCTTATAATCGATAGTCACTATTGTTTTTGCCCTCCTACTTTGGGTTTATTTAATACTTTTTATTTAAATTGAAATTAAGATTATTTATAAGAGTTGTAATTTTATTAAAACTAGTCGGTATTCCACGTTTACGTAGTTTAATTCATAATAATTTATTTTAAGCCTTTAAATTTTTTATAACATTATTACAAAGTTTATTTTTTTTACATAATTTCTTCTTAATTTACTTTGATAAGGCTTGATTCAAACTTTATGAGCAATACTAATTTTATTAACATTAGTGTGGAGTTATGTGAGGGGAAATATATTAATTTTATTGTATAGATTGTGATTCTTTTTTCACTTGAACCAAAGTTGTTTTTACAGTTATGCATCGCTTTATGGTTTAATATTATTTAATACAATAAAATTGAGGATGATTGGCTGTTTTAGTTTATTATTAATGAGGTATTAAGTGATTTATCTTTTTTATTTTTTTTTATTAAAATGATTTGTTGGTATTCTTTTAGTTTGCCTAAATCATTTGTTATCGATATAATGAACATAATTTATTACTATATAATTTATATTTATATGATGTATATATATTTTTAATTTTTATATTATTATTTTGTGAAATTATAGATATATTTTAATTAATTTAATTTAAATTGATTGCTTTAGTTGTGCATAACTCTTATTTAGTAAATATAATATATTTGATTTATTATTTATATATATAAATAAATGCATTTATTATTTTTGAAGAAAATTAAATTGTGTCTTTATTTTTTATAATGATAATGGAGTTGAATAGTAATAACGATCAAGTGTGCATTAAATGTGATAGATACAATGAATCTAAATTTAGTCACTCACTACTAAAACTTAAAAAATTAAATCTTAATTTGTCAAAAAAAAAAAGAGTTTAACTTATTTTTATTTTTGCTTTATATATATATATATAGATAATAGATAATAGATTAATCAATTTGTGTGTAAGTGGGTAGATGAACTTTTTTTTGTTTTGCAAAAATTAATATTTTTTGCAGTGTGTTCTAAATACCAGAAAAAATGTTATTCAGAAAATATTTTATGAATAACATATTTTCTAATATTTGGAACATATTACAAAAAATATTAATTTTTTAAATTTATAAGATTATATGATAAAATTTAGAGCATAAATATTTTATATTTATATTATCTAATATAATAAAAAATACATTAAAAATTTTGTGAGTTTCATCTATCATCGACGAGCACCATCGATCAACGATAATAGATGATGAATGTCAATAATTAATGATAACTAATTATAATAAATACATATATTTATATAATTTGGATAAGTTTGTCAAAATCTAAAAAATAACTTAATTTTTTACTTTGATCAGAAAATATTTTTTATTAATCAATTTTTCTGAATACAATAAACAGAAGAAAATAAGAAAAATATTTTCTGCAAAAGAAACTTAGAGTAAATCTAAAATTAATGTCCTTTTTCAATGTGTCGTTTGTGTTGTGTGTGAGAACAATATGTAAGGTTGGTACAGTAATGTGGACCAGCTACCTACACCGACATACTTTGTGGTCCACTCCCAAAGTTTGAATGGTAGATTATTTTCTGGACAATTGTCTTTGCCTAAACCGTCCTTTTAATACTACCAACTCTGTTTCTGTTACCATATCCTATCCTGAAAACATTTAAACGAGACTTCCGACAAGTACACGTGCTGAAGCGTCCATACATAAGCTTGAAAAATTAGTCTTCGACAATGTCCATCTCCAACAGTTAAATTAATTACATGCGATGTCATTCCAGTGTCCTATGAATGTATATACGAATCCAGACTTCAGTGGGATATTTTAATTCACATAAGTTTAATTAGTACACACGTGTATGTATTTTGATTTTGAATTATAAATTATCAAAAATCGAAACTTAAGTGATTGATCCAAAACTTTTTTGATTCTTGAAAATTTGTTGAAGTAAATTTTTTTATAATTTCCTAAGAAAAGGTTGAGTTATAATGTAAATGGGTACGTTGCATTTGCATCCAATGTAATGTATCAGAAATAATAAATAATAATTATCTGCAGGACCACTGCCATCTCTGTTGACAACTTTTCCTAACGCATTCTGATTTACAAGTATACCAGTCTTCGCTGAATGAATTTACTTTGTAGACAAATATATTTCTCCAAAGAACTGGAGATTGCAACTGAGTTTGAATTTTGAACAGTAGTTGATTCTATTCTAAATTGATAATAAAGAAAAAAAAAAAAAAAAAAAACCTGTATATGACCTTTGTGGCTGAGGCTTGCCCTAAGTATAAAGACTCTTGCAGGTTGCCCCAAACTTTGCATGTGAGATGGGCATTGCATTCCTCAATAAAACTTTAGATCTGCAGTCATTTTTCAATACTTATGTATACATTATGGTTTCTGCAGGGATTTTTATTGCCTTAGCTCGGTTATTCAGAGTCAATTTCTCAGCCCAGACTGGACTGCTCTGAAATTTCTGATTTTTTTTTTTTTCACCTAAGGAATATGGCTTCCCCAACTACAAATTATGGTCCCTACCTTGCCATTTGTCGATGCTGGAGTCTACTGTCTGGCCGTCCAAGTTAAATCACAGCATGGGATAACAAATGAGTGGCTTCATTGCAAGGAGCTTCTTTTTCGCCCTAATAAAGATTCACTACTTCTTTACCTTGGCATTGAAGGTACCTACACCATAGTTATGGGAAGAGGTGAAAAAACCAAGAAGGGGCGGCAGTGGGTAAGGGGTTTCTTGTCTTGACTTCCCCTACAATGCTTAATAATACCTATAAAATATTGGTTCTATTAATAAGAATGACTCCAAGAGAATGCATACTTAGTAAAGTTCAAGAATTTTTTCTTTACCGTATCATGACAAAAGTATTAATCTAATAATTACTCAAAATTATCCTAATTGCTAACTGAATTTAATTAAAAAAATATGAAAATTCTAATTAAAACACATAGCACTATTCTTTAGTGTGTGTATATACACACACACACTAAAGAACTAAATGTTTAGTATGTTTCTTCCTCAAGATAATTTAAATAAATATATTTATACCAAACTTAATAAATTTATGAAACAAATATTTTTCTACAGTCTCTCAATAGATTCGAACCTAAAACTATAAGATAACACATGCTTTGCTGTCTAACCTAATATCCAATAATAAAAAAATTTTATTTACATATATCTTTTTTTTTAAATCTGTTTAATTGGATTCCAACTTTCAACCTCTCAATCATTCTCTTATACAAAATGAATTATTTCAAGTTGGGATCATTAGATCCTATAAATGTACCCATAATGGTTCACAAAAAGATCAAGCAAAGCATCATTTACTGAAAGAAACCATAATTAATATTATATAGGAGGGAACACTATAATGCTAAAAAGGATAAGCATCCATCGTGCAAGTTTTCCACAATATATATATGTATGTATGTATGTATGTATCTTGTCATAGTGTTATGTTTTCATATTGGCGTGCATTCAAGCACACGGACACATGCTTCCGTTTTTTTTTATATTAAATCTTTTCAATAGGTCCAAATCCAAACTTGACATTTGGACCATTCCAATTACTCTTGAACTGAGATTTCTATAAGAGGTAACTCAAAAAGTGCTTTATTGTCATTTTTGTTTTCTAATTAATCTTTTAAACTGAGATATGGTGCAATTTTCGTTATCTGATTTTTGGAATAAAAATGACTATTTGAAACCATTTATAAACTAGGTCTTGTTTATTTTTCGCCACATTCCTGTCAATTCCATGAGTTATTAACTTATTATATAAACTAATAGTATACTCTCCATATATAATCACAAAATTAATTAGCTTGTGAAAATTTTTTTCAGATATATATGATGAAATCAGGGAATTAATTAAACTAAAACATGAAGCAATTAACCTTAGCATCAAGGATTGTCAAATCCAGCAAGTTCACTTTACATAGGAGAAAATTTCATACAATTTAGTAGCCCTATTTAATTCAAACTATCATTTTTTTTCTCATATGTGAAAGTCTTGGTTATAAAGTGTTAACTGAGAAGTCATGCTCATACATGACCCTTACTTGTATTTAGCCATATGCTGTGCTATGAAACCTTTTAATGGTACATAGATTAAGAATTCTCAAGAGGACTTGATTGTTAGTGCACCTAGGAGTCTTGAACTGACTCAATGCAGCCCCATTTCCTATAAAATATTCCAAGATTTTCTTGAAAGTCCCTTTTTCCACTATGCAAAGCTCTAGTGGTCCAATTGAATGTGCTTTTCTTGATACCACATAGCCATGATCAACAAAAGATTCATCCATTTCTCTACAA
>CATIWR010614254.1:0-11968 GCA_949677035.1 Omphalea diandra | reverse complement strand
TATATATATATATATATATATATATATATATGAGGCAGCCATAAATAATTCTTCAACAATCTGAACATGATTAGGGTGGACTTTGGACTTAACAAACTATACTAACAAGAAGAGATGCCATTTTATTATATTCAATTTCTTTTTCAAAAAAAAAAATTACCCACGTTTTGTTTTGTCTAATTATTATGTCTAATTACATTATAATATGGTTTTTACATTTCTTTAAAAAATTTTGTATTCTATTCAGTTGCAAAAGCTATGTATCTACACTAAAACGGATTGAGCCATATCGAGTTAGAAGATTGATTGAGAAAATGTCATGTGAAACTTCATATACTTAATTAATAATATAAATAAACAATATCATAACTACTAGGCATTTTTATAATTATTTTACATTATTATTTTTTTCTTTGGTAAAATTGTCCTTTATTTTGTTAATTTAAAAATTTTACTAAGATATGATAGTTTACAAATTTACCGGAAATTGAAAGAGATTAAAAAAGAGAAATTACAATATTTACTTATATAAAATAAAATTTACATGCAAATTTTTTTTACCCCAATTTATGAATTTATAATTTTGGTTTAATCAGTTTAAAATAATTGTTTGATTTTATTGCAAGTAAAAGTTTAAATAATGAGGGGAGAATATAATGCTCTGTTATTGATATTTGACACGAGCTAATGTAATAGGCAAAACTTGAGATAGAGGTAGTTGTTTTCAACTGCATTATGATCATCATATGCTGACAATTACTTCTCTCAAATATTATATTTAAATCATGGACTTGAAGTTTGTTTTTTAAAAAATGTATGTCAAAGTATTTTACTAAATGTTGGGATTTCTTGAATGACAAAAAAAAAAAAAAAGTTTCTTGATTGTGAATATTTTGTTCGTTTTTATATTTTTTTAAGTATTTTTAAATTAGACACTATATATTATTATAAATCTATACAATGTGTAGATAATTCGACTATTGAATATTATGGATTTGCCTTGTAAATATTTATCGTCAATAATTAGTTAATTATTAGAATCGAAAAGAATTGCTTTAACTGATTATGTCATAATTTAGGGACAAAAAAACAAATTGATTCATATTAGGAGAAAAATAATCCCAAAAAAACCAAATTAAGAAATTGAATCACATATTCATAATTGAAATTGAAAAGTTTAGAGAACTGTTATTCGTTTTAATCATCATCTCTTGCAACTATGAGACATGGACTTAAATTGGTTTTTATAAACTTATTTAGTTAAAATACGAGTAATTATTTTTTTTAAAAAAAGGATATTAATATCGTGAATAAAGGTTTAATTTGGTTTCACATTCTTTTAGATGTTCAGTTTAACCTCAATTAATTTTTCTACTAGTTAAGGACTTCTTCTAAAATGTTGATTGAATATAATTCATTTTTTAAAAAATAAAAAATTATTAATTTAAAATGACAAATACATATTGAATAATTTATTTTTCTTTAAAAAAAGCAAAAATTAATTCAAAGCAATAAAGAAAAATTCCCTTTTCATAAATTGAAATATAAAGATAACTTTTGAATTAATTTGGATTTATTTTATGAACTGATATGCACGAACATGATCATAAACTATTGATCGAACTATTTGGTAAAAAAAAAAAGAAGCTATTAATTGAACTTTAATTTTTAAGAAAGAAAGCATGTTTTTCAACACAAGAGCCTCTAAATTTTTTATCTAGTGAGAGAATTGAAAAAGTGAATAGAGAACATTTTTCACATTATTTAAGAAAAGATAATAATATTTTGTCAATTCATATATTTTTTTCATCTATACCCTTAATTATATTAATGAGACAATAAAATATATTTTATCTAGTTTAATAATTAATAAGGATAAAATAGAGAAAATGATTATAAATATTTTTGACTTAATAATAGAGACATGTATTTTAGGACATTTCAAAAAGAAATAATAAATAATTTTTTTTAGACAAATAGAGTATATAATTATGTTCAAGCTATCTAAGCAACATAATTGATTGACCTTATATATAAATGATAAAGAAAAAGGTCTTCCTTAGCCCTCATGACATTTCATAACAAAACCATTCCTTAAGATCATGCCCAAACTGGTCATACCATTATCCGAGTAGGTAGTAACATAAATATTGCATGGATGAGGGAGGCTTACACCACTTAATGGGAGTGGGAATTTAATGAGTCAATAAATTATAAGCACGTGCACCATTGTTGATGACTAATCAGTTCAGTAAGAGCCTCTTTGGTTTAGGAGTGGTGATCAATGGTTAACAGTCAATGATCAACGATCAATAATTAGTTGTGAATGATCAATGATCAATAATTAGTTGTGAATGATCAACGATCAATAATTAGTTGTGAGTGATCATTAAATATAAAATATTTGATAATTTAGTGATTAAATCTATGACTATATTATAAAATGATTAAAAAATAATTATTTTTATATTTTAATTAATTTTATATGCAATATGAATTTATATAATGATAAATGCAAGATTAACACTAAAAAAAAGATTTCATTGTTTAATTATATTTTCTAAATGTTGAATGTTGATTTGTAAATTTAAATGTTGAAATCTAATATTTACTAAATATTTTTTTTCAGTATTTTAAATACTCAATAATGAGCAAATGCCAAATCGAACAGACACTAAACTAAACACGTTGTTATTGTTTGGTGTAGAGATAAGAAATTAATGTCCGGACTGGACAATCTGGGTGGATAGTTCAGTTCTGTCTTCGTGAATAGGAGAGCTAGTTTCGTTAGATAACCTACAAGCAAACAAAGTGAAAAGGAGTTTGATTCTTGAGCGAGGAAATCACTCTGATAATTAAGTTACTTTTAGAATTATTTACTTGACTAACATTGTGTTCATAACTAGAAAAGATATTTTGCATTATAGATGTCCCCATCTCATTAGCTTTGTAAAAGAAGAAACTAATAGTAAAAAAGTAAATGTGAGGTGCTAGGAGCTACCCTATAAATTTTGCACCTATGAATCTAATCTCTTTACAAAATGATAAAAAATACAGAGAAATGGGATCTCTCTATTGAAGACCACAATCAAAAGTGATTGAACCTATCTCCTGCCCATATGAATTGAGTACTAAATAGAAGAAACACAAAGCATAATCCAATTAACTTATTAAGGAGCAAAGCTAAACTTCAACATCATGGATTTGAGATACAACTAATTAATTTTGTCATAAGCTTTGCTTATATCAATTTTAAAAACCACTTCTTTTTCTTCCCTCTGGTCTTTCTCTTCATAAAATGAATTAGCTCAAAATGGAAAGAACATGATTAGTTATTGAATTACCAGTAATAAAAGCTGACTCAGCATATGAGTAGCAATAGTTTTATAAAGAACATTGCATAAAGAAATATGATGAGGGTCTTTCATAGAAGCAAGGACATTGCATTTTAGAATAAGCACAATAGTAGTATCAATAAGACCACTAAGGAACTCATTACATGATAACCATAAATTATAATCATTAAAAACATTGGTCCCAATCAATGGCCAAAAGCACTAAAAAAAAAAAAGTAGGGCTAAGACCATCCAATCCAGGAGAAAAATTGCCTAACAAAATTCATCTATAGTAAAAGGAGCAATAAGTCTATAATTATTAAATTCCACCATTTTGCTCTCCATATAACTCAAATCAAGTTCAACCGAATTAGAGTCCATTGTAAACAAATTTTGAAAGTAGAACTTCACAATTAAACTAAAACTCCATTTATCATCACCCCAATTACCCCTCTCATCTTGAAGCTTTAAGATCCTATTAGCTCTATTGTTGGAAGACGTTATAGCATGGAAAAACCTAATTTTAGAGTCACCTCCTTGCAACCAAAATTCTTGGCTCACTGCTTCTAGTAAGTCTCTTGCTGCATAAGTGACTCAAACAAGTTAGAATGATAGGACTTCAAGGTTTCAATGTCCCTAGGATTTACCAAATTCCTCACCATTGAGATAGATGCCTTGCATTGTTCAATTATGTCCTTAAACTTCCTAAAAAATCATTGACTCCAACCTATTAGAGAAGTAAAACAATTATTCAACTTGTTAACTATTTTCAACTTATGGAAAGATGCCTAACTATTCTCCACAACCTTAACCATCTCAAGCTCACTAAGCCAACTATTCTTAAACCAAAATTTACAGTGATTCTTACTCTTTAATCTAGTAGTAGTTTCCAACTTAATAGGGGAATGATTTGAAATCGAAATAACCAAGTTCCTACGTCTCACATTAAGAAATAGATTCAACTACCTGTCAAGATTCTCCTTCACTCAATGATCAGTTCTATTGCCTCTCTCAAAAGGTAAACCTGGTGCAAGCAATCCAAAACTACTTCACAAAAATCATGCAATAGCCATGTAGGATGATCCAAAGAGCACTTCTTATGCTCATTATTCAACAAATCATCAAAATCTCCTATAATACATTATAATAAAGCAATAATGCATTAAGTGAAGGACGCAAGTTCCATAATTCATAGCGTCGATTCATATTACATGTGCATGACCATTGTGAACCATTCTCTTTAAAGTTAACCATATCAATATGCTTGTGAAAAAATCCAACCAAGGAATAGAGATTTATGCAGAGCAACATTAAGTTTTGTCGAGCTTAAATTGAATTAGTTATCTAAATTATTTTAAAAATTACTTTAAAATTGATTCAATATCTTAAATAGTAGATACCACTTGTTAATAATATAAAAGGAAAATTAAATTATTTAAAACAAAACATTATATTTTTTAAATGTAATATCTTATATGAAATTATCAATTTTATTTTGATTGTCTAAGAGTTATATATATTTTTAAATTATAATAATAATTTGAATCTAAGTCTTTATTAAAAGAAAAATATAAATGAATTATATTTGTATGTGCATGAAAGCTGATATTGTTGATAATTATACTAAAGGTGCATAAAATTAAAATCTTATTAATGAACTCTCTCTAATAATAATAATGATAATAATAAAATAAACATATGTATTTTTAAATAAATTGTTACAAAATGCCTTAAATTTTATAAAAACAAATGAATATTGCATTATTTTTTCCCCTCATATTACTTGTTACACACACTTTTTGTTTTGGGGGAGGGGGAAGGGTTGATTAAAACCATTAGGGCTGAATATGATTCTTAAAGTAGTTGAATCCAATTGAAGAATTAAATTAGTACTAGTATTGAAGCGAAAATAACTAAAGTTTTTTTCAAAAATTGGACTAAAACCAAACTCAAAAAATTTTATGAGTACATCATTGATTCTTTATTAGTAATCAAATTGAAAACTGAACTGAAATAAAAAATTAACTTGAATTGAATCAAATCAAAGAACCGAATATATAAATATATATATATATATATATATATATATATATAATTTTAATACATATAAATATATTATATACAACTTAAAAATATGAACATTAAATATTTTATGAATAATATATTATTTAAATGATATATACAAATTATGTACTTTCAAATTATATAATTATATTGTATATAATATTAACATTAATTATAATACTATTATAGTATGAGTAAATGATGTATTAAAAATATATAATATACTATATAATTATAGTTATAAGTATATGTATTTATAACCAAATATACATATCTAATATAATTATATATAATATACAATTTAATTATATATCATATCATGCACATTTATATATAATTTATAAATATATTATCGGCGTATTAATTTTAATTTAGTATAATGCATTAATTTGATTTTTATGAGATAAAATAATAACATAAATTTTTATGAAAGATATTTGAATTTATGTAAATATGAAAATTTTATTTTCTAATTTAAAATTGAAATCAAATTAAATTGAATTGAAGAACCAATTAGAATTAAATAATTGAAGTGAATCAAACTAATTTTTTTATTCAATTTAATTTGATTCTTTATTTTTTAGATTCAATCTTGATTCTTTAAATTTTAAAGGACCAATAATTCAATCTGATTGTAATATTTTTCAATACACATAACTGGAGTGGATCATGCTCAATCCTAAAATCAATAGACATTATTTGCTTGTAATTAATGAACAATGGGTTTAATTAGAAATAGTACCATATCTTGATTTCAATTTTACTTGACATGCATGTAACGTTGATTTACTTCTAAATCATGTAAAGAATCCTTAAACAATATGATAAAAAGCAAAAAGGGGAATCCAAATGATTATCAATACATGGAATAGAAAACTAACAACTTTCCTGCTCCTCTACGCTATTATTATAACCTCAAATCAAATAAAACGGAATTTAATTACTAGGATACGATAAATATACTACAACATTTTTAATCTTCAATTCTCTGCGTGTAAGTTGGGCTGTCTTTTTTTGTTCTTTCCTTCATTTCATATTTTTTTGCTCACTTGTATTAAAATTAAATTTTATTTTCATCCAAAAATATCAAATATTAAACAAATTAAATTTTAATTTACGTGCACTGCACATGATTAAAATTATTATTAAATAAACACATGAATTAATTATTTTTAATTTTATATTCATATAAATAAAGAGAAAACTATTAAAATTATAAATAATTAAAATTTTTAAAATATATATAAAATAAAATTTTAAGAAATAAAATTTTATTAATAAGTGAATGAAAATACATTTAAGATTTAAGATACAATGATGAACAATCCAAACTTAAAAACTAAATAAAACTTAAAAATATATATAAAAAAGTTAATCATTTAAGAAACATTTAAGAAAAAAGGATAGTGTTAGAGTTTAGACTAACAATTATATAAAAAATTTAACATTATAGATGATAAATTATATATAAAAAATTTAACATTATAGATGATAAATTGAAACTCTCTATAATAAAAATAAATTACCTTTATAAAATAAAACATTGCAATTTGACAAAATTATAATTGGATAATTCTCAATTTCTTCTTGAATTTGTGTTCTTTTATTTTTTTGTTAAATCTTCCCATAAAATTACTTGTATTTTTTTGAATTTATATTTATACATATTATTAAATAAAAATAAAAATATTATTCTTACTTGAAATTGACTATTATAATTTATATTTTTTTCAATGTTTCATTTTATCTTAAAATATCAATTGACACTTTTACATAAAAAACTGCACTAAAAATATCTAAAAACATATAAAATATAATAGTTCATTTTATGTAAGATACAAGATAAAAATTGTATAAAAAATTTAATATCTAAAAATTATGAATAAAAATGAAATTATAAGACACAATTCTTTTGAAAATTGACACTATGCTTCTTTAATAATTGTGAAATAGTAAAAAATAACTTTTTATTTTCACATTTACCAACTATTAGAAATAGTATAAGTTTTTTCATTCTCAAAGAATTCTTAAATTTTCCAATCAATTAATTTTTTTATTTAGTTTAAAGATATAAATATTTTTATTTATTATTCCAGTTATTTCAAATAAACACAAATTTCAAATATTAAAATAAAAATTAGTTATATAAAAAATATTATTGAACCATGAAAAATGATAACTTAAGGTTATTATTGTTAATTAAAAAAATATCTATATTCTTGAAATTTTTTTTCTAATTAGTCACTTTTATATATAGTATAGATAAATTCCTCAAATTTGCAAAATAACTTATTAAAAATTTAAAATTAGTCTTTTCAATTTTACCTTAAGATTTGATTTTCATCAATAAAATATTTTAATTTTAAAAAATTTTAATATTATTTTCAAATGAATTTCTAACAATTTGAATATCAGAAATTATTTAAGTGATATATATAAACATTTTTTTAAAAATTTTAACTCAACTTCACTAATCTATACTTAAATTTTTTTAAGAAATTAAAAATATTATATAACTAGAATTGAGTTAGAGTTTGTTTTAAGAAATTACATTATGTGTCACCTAATTAATTTTTAATAAATAAGTTGTCAAAAATTCGCTTGTGATAGTATTATAAAAAATTAAAATAAAACTATTTTATGAATAAAAAATAAAATTTGGGATAAAATTGAAAAGCTTATAATTGAAAAAAAAGTCTAATTCGAAAATTTTGAGAATAAATTGTTGTTTACAAGAAAAGGAAATCAACCGAACACCAAACTCAACTGTAACATCAAACCCCTATGCAACATCGACATTTCCTATACACATACATATATTTTCTTTTTTATCATATTTCGGTCCGACATATTAATCTAATAATTAATTAATTAATAATAATATTAAATAATAAATAGCCATTTCAGGATCAATTACGCGCTATTTTCTCAGTCTCCTCTTTTTCCTCGGTTTTTTGGCTAAAAATTCTTGATTTTTCTTCCTTCTCTGTCTAAAACAGAACCCAGCCATAGCCATCAATCGTCAGATCTGGGGTCTCAGTTTTGATCTTTTTTTGTCTCCATCCGATCTGGGTTTGTTTCTTCGTTTTTCTCGGTTTCTGATTTATTTCCATCTCTGTTTGTACCATTTTCTTTTCTTATTTTTTTTTTCTTTTTTGGTTTAATATGAGAAAAGAAACCCAACCCAGCTCAATTGGTTCTAATTCGAGCTTCGTTAAATTATGCCTTTGGTCTTTTTGGTGGGTTTTGTTTTGTTTATTTTTTTTTCCTGATGGAGGATCTAATGTTGATTTAATGAATGCCATCATGTTTGTTCTTCGATGGATTCACATGTAATATGAGACTCGTGGGAAATGGTTGTATGTGAATTTCATTTATAAGATCTTATCTCAATTTCGTGTGCTGCAAAACTGTGGTATTTTGGGTTGAAGCGTGATTTCTCAAAAGTTGTCAAGTTTTTTAATGGCTTAAATCTAGTTTCTTTTCTGAATTTAAATTTGATGCTGTGGAATTAGAGTTGAGTGTCTTTACTTTATTGAGCTTCATGGCCATTGATCATAGAAATTTTTATTCTGTAGTTCAATTTTGCTTGAAATTGATGGATTTTTTTTTGTTGGTGATGCTTGATTTCGATGTTATTGTTGTCTCTTCATTTCTTTATTGATTTCTTGCGACTATGACTAGGATTATTTGAATCTATTAGTAATATGCTTGGAATAATATTTTTCTCCGATTTATTCACATCTTCAGGGGTTTCAATTTTTTTTATGATTTATTTTTCTTATTCTTTGTGTGATAATCTAATCAGTTCAATTTCTTTTGAACAGTGCACAATAGAGGTTCTTGAATTTGACTGGGTGATTCACACTGCTGGTATAGGTCTCTTCTTGTGATAATGAAGAAGGTCTTTGATCAAACTGTTAGGGACATGTAAGTAGAGCATTAATTTCTCCAATATTTAGTGCTTGGGTTGGTAATTACGTTTATCTCTATATCTATTGTTAGCAAAAGCTGGATTCTAGAAAAATTCGGATTTGTGTCTGGATAATTCTTATTGACACTGAACTTTGAAAACTTGGAACTAGTTTAACTTTGAGAAAGCTTTAGTCTATTAGTTCATGTATTCAAGAACTGTATTTGTCTAATGGTTTCTTTTTCACTGTGTTGTTGCAGTAAGAGGGAGGTTAACAAGAAAGTCCTTAAAGTTCCTGGAATAGAGCAAAAGGTATAGGTTTTTTCCTCTTTTTTGTTTTTTTACTTGTAAGTTCTTTATGCAGTCGAGGATGGTAAAATTCTCTTTATTTGTAAGATGATATTAGATTACTGGCATATGCCATACCTTCTGCCTTAGTGCAACATGTCTTACAGAGTATTGTTCTTGTTCCTTTTCCTTTCCAGGTTCTTGATGCCACTAGCAATGAGCCCTGGGGCCCTCATGGAGCACTCCTTGCAGATATTGCTCAGGCTACAAGGAATTAGTAAGTTTGACCATTCAGACTGCAGATGCTTTTTATTATTTACTTATTGCAAAGGAATTCATTTCGAATCATTCCATGCAGTCATGACTACCAGATGATCATGGCTGTAATCTGGAAACGGATAAACGATACTGGAAAAAACTGGCGGCATGTCTACAAGGTCTGAATTATTCTCCATGAATTTGTTTTATGAAGTGGCTGATGCTTGATATGTCCTTCTGTAAAATGAAAACATTGCAACTCTTATGATATAAGCTAGTCAATTTTAAGATGGACAATGTAAAGTTGCATTGCTAAATGTTGTTAATGTTATATGATTGGCATATGCCACTTTTCTTCTCAGCATTATTTTGTAATAAATAACTGAATAATGTGCCTGCCTTCAGGGTTTGACTGTTTTGGAATACCTTGTGGCTCATGGGTCAGAGCGTGTCATAGATGAGATAAGGGAACATGCATATCAAATATCGGTAATTTGCCTGTTTCTAAATGTTCTTTCAGAACTATATTCCTCTGTTATAATGCATAGTGGTCCCCTTAAATAATATATTTCTTCTCCTGCATTACAGGCCTTGGCAGATTTCCAGTACATTGATTCTAGTGGAAGGGACCAGGGTAGCAATGTCAGAAAGAAATCTCAGAGTCTCGTGGTGCTGGTGAATGATAAAGAAAGAATAATTGAAGTTAGACAAAAGGCTGCGGCTAATAGGGAGAAGTGAGTTTCGCTTGAACCAAGTCAACTAGAGACTTTCATCTTCATTTGTCTTATCTTTATTTCCTTTTATTGATTTTTTTACCTCTCAAATAGCTTAAGTCCTTACCATATGACATTTGCAGTATAATTCTTGTTGCATCATAGTGGGTGATACATTGTTTTTTCAAGAGAGCACAAAACAACATATTTGAATGGCAACTTAACACTCCCCAAAGGAATTTGTTTCTGGAGATTATAACTTTTGAGATTTTTGTAGGTTCCGCAACACATCAGCTGGTGGAATGTATCGGCCCAGTTCATATTCAAGTACAGGAGGATACGGTGACAGATATGAGGATGACCGTTATGAAGGTCGCTACGGAAGCAGGGATGAAGATCGAAATGGATATGGCTATGGGAGAGAAAGAGATTACAACTATAGGGATGATGATCGATATGGCAAATATGGGGACTCTTATAGTCGTGACGGAGATCGATATGGCAGAGACTATGAGGACCGCTACAGCAGAGATGGATACAGGGATGATGAACACCGGGGAAGAAGTCAAAACATTGAAGATTATGGCTCAAGAGGCAGGAGTTCCGATAGAGACCGTGGTTTTGATGATGATGGTCAATCCTCATCTCGGTATTGTGTTTATTTTTTTGTCGATGTACTTATTATTTTAGTGGCAGTGAAAACAAAATCCATTAACTAGTACTAGTTCATTCTTAATCATAGATATTGACCATTTTAGGAAGTTAAAACTATTATAACTAGATATCTTTGTTTTTTCTATTAGTAGATGTATGTGATAATTAAATGCTGGGAGAAAAAGTCAAATTATTAACTTGAATAATCATGACCTCTCTATTTAAACTTGAATAATCATGATATCTCTATTTAAACTATCTGAACGTAGATAAGTTACAGTACATTGAAAATGATATATGCATATAAAAAGATGCTAAATTAGGGGAATCAATGGAAATTTTTTGCTTGGATTTATTGATTCTATATAATGTAAAGTATTTTTTTGAATGATGTGAGGGTTTGTCACGAAATGATATGTAGATATGTCATAAAGCCGTTTTTTGAGTCATGCATGAAAGTTTCAAGAAGTCGATGATAAAGAAATTGTTAGAAGATCATTGATTATGAACATCAGATGAAATTATCAGTTAAATGAACATGGCAATAGATAAAATTGGGTCTGATGGATTTTGGGGTTGCAATATGTACATCCAGAAAACAGGACCATGAATGAGTAGGGGATATGTTTTAGTTAGGAGAGTTTTCTGTTTCTTTTAACATGTCATCTTGCCTAAGTTAATTTATTTATTCATTTGAACACATCAAAGCAATTTATGTTGAATGAGGGGGGGGGGGGGGGGGG
>CATIWR010614234.1:0-13134 GCA_949677035.1 Omphalea diandra | reverse complement strand
AACAAACTATACACACTCCACATATATATATATATATATATATATATATATATATATATATATATATATATATATATATATATATATATATATATATATATATATATATATATATTGTAATTATCTATTGATTTTATTTTTTTATTATGAAATATTTAATATTTGTTTGATTGATTGTTAGAAATTATTTCTAAATTAGTAAATTTTGTTGAGATTGTGCCACATAAGATTAAAAAAATGAATTAATAGATAATCTTTTATCATAATTATTTTCGTACATCATTTTAAATTTTAAAAAAATTATTTTATTATTTTAATTATTTGATAATAACTTTTTATAAAATAATAATTATTTAATTAAAAAAATAATTATTTAATAAAAATAAATATTAAATTTATTTAAATTTTATTATTATATCTCATAATTTACAAATTCGCCACAGGTTTATTAATTAATACCCAAGGATGAAAGTCACAAAACTCATAAAGAGCTACAGATGATACCTAATTACAAGTCACAAAACTCATAAAGAGCTACAGATGATACCTAATTACAGTTCCAATTGGATTGAGACCCTTCCATGCTCTCTTGAGCATGACTTATCATGTTAATTAAATCTATACCCTTCTTCTTTAGTTATATAAGTCTAAGTTAAATGGCGTCTATGTTTTTAACTTAGTTAAAATGAAGCTAACTTTTTTGAATAAATATTAATGAGATATAATCTTAACTATCCATTTGAAATTAAGGGTTTAATTAACATGACCAATCACGTGGCACAATGATGGAATGCCAGCGACTGAATTTTATTCAATCCACTAACCTTACCGATTCACCATACTTGCTCTAATGTTTCATTTATGGATCTACCTTTGAGATTCACTCTTGCTACTCTTCAATATGCACATTACATGATTGATTATAATAATTAAAATTTAAATATATTTAATATTTATTTTTATTAAATAATTAAATATTGTATAAATAATAATGAAAATGTATTGTTATTTTATTTAAAATTACTATCTAATTATATTTTTTAAATAAATAAAATAATAAAAATTAACAATTATAATTAAATTAGTAAATTTTGATAATAATTAAATAAAAAATAAGAAATTCATAGTTTCATTTTTTCATGGATCTTTTTTGGTCTATTTAGTTTTTTCTTATCATATAAGAAATTGATATTTATTTTTATTAAGTTATAAAGAAGAGAAATGTGAAAAACTTTTTATATTGTTAAAATTTTTTTATGTATAAAACTTTTGATATTATTAAACTTTTTTTTACAAATAACTTGATATATTGTTAAACTTTTTATGTTTTTTTGATTAATTGAGAAAATTAAATATTTAATTATTAATTTACGTACTAAAAAATATATTATATTACTATTATAAAAAAAAAACTATTATGTTACTAGTACAATTATTTGATAAATGTCAAATATTCGTCTAAAACTCAGTTTAGGATATTGATATATTGATTGATGGATGAGAAGTGAAGTTTCAATCTTCTACCAGACTACCCTTTATATAAGGTTCTAAGATCTTTCCTCTCAACATACTACCAAAGTAAGTTCAACAAGTCAAATATCATTAATGAAAGAAAAATTGTAAGTTCACAACAAGAGTGTTCGGGTAGGAAGAAAAAGGGAACACAGAGAACAAGAAGAAGAAAGAATGTGGAAGCTCGAGGTTGGTGAAGGCCATGGTCCATGGCTGTATAGCACCAATAACTTTGTTGGCAGACAAATTTGGAAATTCGACCCTGATCTTGGCACCTCTGAGGAACGTCAACAAATTGAAAATGCCAGAGAGAAATTCACCCAAAATAGATTCAAAGTTAAAGCAAGCAGTGACATTCTCAAGAATTTGCAGGTATCTATTTACATACATACTTCAAGTACTCTTTTTTTTTTTTTTAAATGATAAATTTGATTAATTAGGATTGACTTAGTCCTTTGATTATTTTTATTTGAATCCTAAACTTTTCTAACTATAAATCAAACATTCGACAACTGAATCACTAGTTTACTAATTTAAAATGAACTCTATTGATATGCACTTGAAAGACAGACAATATATAAATCCAAGCGACTAGAAGTCTTCATATCATACTAACTAATTAAAATATTTCACTCTTTTTATTTTTTTAATTATTGAAAATACACAGCTTATCAAAGAAAATAAAATCGATCTAAGCATTCCAGCAGTAAGAGCGGGAGAGGAAGAAGAAATGACTGATGAGAAACTTGAAACTGCTTTAAGAAAAGCTCTACGGTTCACTTCAGCAATCCAAGCAAGTGATGGGCACTGGCCTGCTGAATTTTCTGGTCCATTGTTTACAACGCCTACTTTGGTACGTATATAATATAATAAAATACAGTTAAATATGGGAAATCTTCATTCAAAATATTTGTTTTTTACGCAAAATGCACCATATGTAAAATTACTTATTATTATTGTAGAAAAATCTAACAGCTAAAGATGGTGCAAAATGCAGATTATATGTCTATACATTACAGGATATCTTGAGCAGGTTCTGTCATCTGAGCATATAAAAGAATTGGTCCGCTATTTTTATAATCATCAAGTACGTAAGCACTTAATAATAATTCTTTAATAATTTTTTTTTTAAAAAATTTAAACACCTAGAACTTATATGTACTGTAGAATGAAGACGGTGACTGGGGATTACATATGGAGAGTCACAGTACAATGTTATCCACAGCGCTAAATTACGTTGCATTGCGTATACTAGGCCAAGAACCTGATGGAGGGAAAGATGGAGCTGTAGCTAAGGGCAGAAAATGGATACTTGATCATGGTGGTGTTGAAAATATACAGATTTGGGGAAAGATTTACCTTTCGGCATACAACTTAACAATTCCTTTTTCCTTTTAATAATTATATGAGAGAAATTTTTATTCACTTAATTAGTAAGTTCTAAATCATACATCTATAATATTGTAAAAAAAAACTATGATATATTGTATTATTCCTTTCTAAAATAAAATATAGACTCAGTTTTTAGGATTAATCATTTCAAATAAAATTGTATATGAGGGTAAAATTTTTGAATTGACCACAAAATACTTAATTTGAGGAACAATTTAGTATTAATGTTATTTCCATGTGGCCTAATTGTCAAAAAAAATTAAATATTTGCATATTTTAACGATTATATCTAATTCTTTTAATTTTGGTAAATTTAGCCAAGTTTGTAAAGTTCTTGACAATTATGTCTAATTTGAGATTTTGATCAAAATTAGGCGACATAATCTTTGACACATTATATATCTAAAATTAAATTTTAAAAAGGGTGTGTTCAATGAGTTCTATTAGGTTTAAAATTCAATCTTATAAGCAAGATATGTCATGGATCATATTATCTAATTTTGACCAAAATCTTAAATGGTCACAATTATCAAAATCTTAACAAAATTGGTTAAATTTGCCAAAATTAAAAAGATTGTATATAATTATCAAAACATGCAAAGATTTAGATTTTTTTGACCAATAAGTCTTTTTATGTATACGTCTCTTAATTAAGTCTATTAATACGTTTAAACAAATCATAATTAATCAAATATAAGAAAAAAAATGTTTTAGTTTGTTGTTTTGTACTGTTTTTGGTACAAATAAATTTTATAATTTTTATGGAATTCAGTTATAAATCTATATTGTTTGTTTGGTATAAATGAAAATTTACTTGAAATTTTATTTCATTAAATTTTTGGAATTGATTATAACTAATCCAAATTCAATTAAATTTAATAGAATTTGAAAATGAATTAAAGTTGTAAAGGATTTTTTATTGTAACAAAAATACCATTGATAAAATATTTTTTCACTTTGCTTTCTCTTTCTTCTTTCTTTCTTCTCTTTCTACTCTATCTCACTTTCTCTCTCTTTTTCTTGTGCTTTTTTTATATTTGTAAAAATTTTTAAAAATAACACAAGGATATTTCTATAAAATAAAATATTTTATTGAATTTTACACTTAAACTAAATACAAAATTCATTTCTTTTGAAATGAAATCTATTTTCATTTTGTAGTATATCAAATATAGAAACAAATAAATTTTATAAAAAATTTATTTGTAAATTAAATAAACTTAAAATTAAACCAAACTTTGTGAGCAATTTATTTCCGTCCTAGAAGTACCAGTTTACAAGAATATTAAACAAAATTATATTTACAGTTTAATTGTTTACAAAAATTTTTGATTTACTGATTGCATGTTATCAGTGCAAAGAATCTCTAGATTTTAATATTAACTTATGATAATCAATTCTTTTTTATCAAATTGAGTTTTAAACATTAAAATTTTGATTTAAACTTTTTAAGCCTGTAAATTATATTTAGTATTTTTCTTTGAATTTTATTGAAACCAATAAACTAATCTTCAATTAAAATTTTCTGACATTATAATTTTAATAGTTAGTGAAAAAAAAAAATTAAATAAATGAAGAAATTGAAAATGTTATTAATAATCTTTCATTAAAAATTAAAAAAAAAACTTACATATAAAGGCTGATTTTTTAATCTTGATGCACATAAACAACTTAACCTCAAACAAATTTATTTCTCTGACACAGTAATTCTATTTTTTTAAAAAAAAGTGTGTAAATAAATTTGATATTATTTATACACTTATTCAATCATAAAAGGAAAATTAATCTTTATGCGATCAAATAGAATTATCTACTATAAAGCTGTTAAGTTAAAATTTATTTAATTAATTAGTTACTTAATTTCTTATAGTACCACAGTTTATACATGTTCTCTAAACTGTTTTTTAACTAAATGAATTTTAAAGTATGAAAATTAAACTATAGTTATAATAAGTTTAGACTTATAAGAAATTTAATTTTGATTTTAAAGATTAACAAGCCTCTGAATCACAAATAAATTTGTACTATATAATAAAAATATATATAAGCATTAAAGAGAATAATAAACCATACATCATAATTAAAGATGAAGATAAAATATTGATGAGTAAGCATATTTTTATAATTATATGAATTGAGTTCATAAGAGAAATTTTTATATAAATAATTAAAAAAAAAGCTTGGATATATTTAAGTAATATGTACTTAATATTTAAATTTATAATAAATACAAAAAATATACACACATGATAAATTAAATAATAATATATTATGCAACCATTATTAATTACGATGATCAGGAATGAGCCAAGAAAAACTAGAAGAAAAAAAATTCAATAGTGTTAAAAGGTTAATCCAACAGAATTCCTAGTTCGAATGGTAGTACGAAGAAGAAGATTGTCCAAGGTGGTTTGACTCTACACTTATTTATTTATTATGTGCACGAAAAAAATATATTTACATCGAAAGAGATAAGCTATATATATATATGGTTGTAGAAAAATCTAAAAATTGAACAGATAAGATAATTATGTTTTAACTAATATAACAATTAGAAAAATTTAACCTTATATATTATTATATATTAAATTATGAATTAATTTATAGAAAATCAAATATATAACTCAAGCCAGCTTTCAAATTTTTTTAAAAAATTGTTGATTTTCTTAAATCTTTTTTATTATAAATTATAATATGTTATATATTTATATATTTTATATTAATTTGATTATATATGTCACATTTTATTACTATATATATTATAAATTAATTAAATAAAATATATTAAAAATAAAGTATTATATCAATTTAAATCACTTTCTTTCTACTATTTTATGTTTGAACTAAATATAATAATTATCAATTTTTAAAAAATTATTATACAATCAAATTAATTCCTGGAGTATAATTATAAATAGAAGTATTAAATTTTGACAAATAGTTTTTTTAAAAAAAATTAGTAAGATTTTGCTTATTTTCATGTTTTATAAGTAAATAATACACGCAATCTTCTTTGTCAGTAATTTTGTTTTAAAAAATCTAATAGTAAAATCTGGGAGAATATATATATATAGTTTAATGTTTGAAAAAGTCCATAACAAAGCCAAGGTAGAGAGACATCATTATTTTGAAAGTCTTTTTTATGATTAGTATTTCATTTTTTATTTTTTAGAAATTTTAATTTTATTATATATTAATAGCAATTAATATTAAAGTAATTATAAAATATTTAATTTTCATATTTATTAATAAATCAATTATGATACACTTAATTTTAATATTAATTAATTTATTTTAATTTCTATACAAAATGAATTATAATTTGAGTAGATAATATAAAAAAAGTATTTTATATATGAGATACAAATTTTTTAAAATTACTCATTTTAAAAAGAATTTGTAAATATTCTTCTAATTTTTTTTAAAAAAATTCAATTATGTGAAACCTATTATAAGTAAAATTGAGACAATGATAAACTATGATATATGAATTAACACATAATACTTTCTCATTTAACTATTTCTTTATGTAACTTTAGGTTAATGACACAAAGGGTTACCAAGCTATCTTACTTGTTTCAAATTGGTTACTTATTTTTAATTTTTATCAAATCATTATTATAATTTTTTATTCAAACCGAGGTCATCATTTAATTTTCGATGACTTTTTACTTATATGGCTATGAAGTGAGAATATTCAAATAATATTTTACGCTTGTGCCACGTCAACTACCACATCGATTTGCTTAAATCATCTTTGAGGTTCATGCATTTAATAACATGACAATATAGATGTAGAATATTATTTAAATATTCTCAATCCGGTACTACACAAGCAAAAAGTCACCAGAAGTTAAATGGTGATCTTGGCTTGAATGAAAAATTATAGTATAATTACTGATTTGATACAAATTAAAAATAAGTTACCAATTTAAACAAGTGGGATGATTTGGTAACTTTATGTGTATTAACCCTATAACTTTCAAGCATTCTCGTATCTATATAAATAAAACTTTATTGATATAATTTATTTATATTTAATTTTAGTCTATATAAATTTTAATTTGAAGCATAAAATAAATAAAATAAAATTAAAAACTTAATTATTGGAGTTTTAGCAATTAAAGATTGACAAATAATTACTAAAAGAGACATTCAATATAAAAAAAAACAATAAAAAATAATAAGACAAAAATTCATACAAAATTTAAATTCATAATAGATTATTTAAACTGAAGATTAAGAAAAGAAAAAATTATTAAAATTTAGTTAAGAATTTTTATTTATGAAATATTCTTTATATAACGAATCTAAAATTATTATTTTTTAATGTATTAGTGATGTATTAAAATTAAAAAATAATAATTTATACATATGTATGTGTGTATAAAAATAGAGATGAAAGATATATATATATAACAAAGACTTTAATAGGACTAATTAAAGAAATAAGTTAAATTTTATTGATTGAGAAAAATATTAATAAGTATCAATTCAACTAAATATTCTTGATAGAAAATAAAAAAGTCCCTCGATCAAGTTCTAACTAGAAATATCTTAAGAGAATAAAAAGAAGAAATCATTTGGATTCGAGTCTTCCTCCCTCTCCCTATCGGTCGAGTTACTTCGTCCCTTCTCCGCCATTACGAAGTTCTTCTGCTCTCATCTTTGAAAAGGAAGGCTAGAGTAAGGGGGGACTTATTCTCCTTCCCATAGTTGCCCCCCAGAAACTGGGTTTAGGAATTGTCCACCGCTCCGTGGGTGCCCTGAAGAGCAGTGGCTCAATTGCATTGCACCAACTGAGAGATACACTAAATGTATCAAAGCTCAATCGAAAAAAATAGCACTTCGTTCCTTACGTTGTGCTCCCGGGGCTCCTCGGCATAGGGAGTACGGGCCTTCATCTCCAGGAGAAAGGGGTGCGAGGACTCAACTTTCGACAAAACAAATTCATTCATTCTCGAAGTTATGACGGAATGCAGCAAATCTCCGGCCGTCCTGGTTCTTCCCTCCACACGTTCTCAAACCGATTGATAAAGTAAAGTAGCAGAGGACTTTTCTTTCGAAAAAATATTGAAATGACTGTTCAAAACATAATAGATTATTTATGATTGGTATTTGTCATTTATCAAATTGATCACAAAACTTATTTATGATAGACACTTATTATTTATCCAATTAATATTTTAATAAATAAGTAGCTAACAAATATACACTATAGTTATATTATATTAATTAATTGAAAAATTATAAAATAATTAATTAAAAAATAAAAAATATATAAAAAATACGTATAGTGGAAGAAAAAATATTTAAAAGAAATAAAAAACTAATTATTTATTTAAATTAAATAATAAAATTTAAAATGATTTACATTACATTAATTTAAAAATTATTTATTTTAATATTCTTATATATAATAAAAATTATGATGAAAACTTTATTAATTATTTTATAAAATGTTTTTACATTATAATTCACGTAATACCCTACTAATTATATATCTAACCAGTGCTGCTGAGAATAACTAAGTGGAAATCTTTATTTGTGAAGGTACTTGGAGTGTACGACTGGGCAGGCGTCAATCCAGTGCCTCCAGAATTCTTACTTATTCCTTCGTTTCTTCCATTCAGTCCAGGTAATTAAGCTAAGTAAATATATATTTTTAGTTAGAGTGGCAGTTTTTTATACAAATTTAGTTGAAAAAAAAAAAGATCAAATTTTTAAAAAATTCTCAGCTATCTGAATCAGAAATGACTCAAATTTTTAGATTAATTATGATACAATCCATAAGTCAATCTAAATTAGTCTGACTATAATTTGATTCGAAAGTATTTAAATTTTATTTAACTAAATTATTAAAATATTTATTTTAAAA
Organism: Omphalea diandra; assembly: GCA_949677035.1. NCBI lineage: Eukaryota > Viridiplantae > Streptophyta > Magnoliopsida > Malpighiales > Euphorbiaceae > Omphalea > Omphalea diandra. Next base: position 4,352 of record CATIWR010614234.1, on the reverse strand, counting down.
AATAAAATACTTCTCATTAAAAAAAGTCAAAATTATTAACAATATGATCTGATCTTAAATTTAAAGATGATCTAAAAATAATTTAAAATTTTTTAAAATATTAATCTAATGATCCCATCTAACTTGCTCGCGACTAAAAACCCTGCTCGACCTGACACTTGGCTCTTCTAGTTTCCAGCTTCAATTAAAGAACTCTCAATATCTCATGGTCGTGATGAATTGTCTCAAAAACAAATAATGAAGCATGTAGTGCCGATAAAGCGCCATTGGGCTCTTATCCAAGAAATTAAACGCATACTTCAATGAGACTGGGTGGTTAATGTTCATTATAGAGAAGCTAATCAATGTGCAGATTAATTGTTTAGCTAAGATCGATTTCAATTTTGCTCTTGGCTGCCATATCTTGACTTTTCCTCCAGACTCTGTTAAGGATATCCTGTCCCAAAATAGGATAGGTGTCTGTTTTCCCAGATTAACATGTATTTTTTGCTAGGCTTCTGGTCTCCTCTTAATGAAAAAAAAAAAGCATTTATTTTTTAAAATATAGTTGTAGAGATAACAAATAGGTTGCATCAAACAGTTCAAGTTAAATCAATTTTTATTTAAGTTATTTGAGCCCTTATATTTTTCGAATGGTTAGTATGAATCACAAGTCACTCTTCAAGTTAAATTACATAACGAATTTTATTAAATTTATAATTTTTTAAAAAAATTAAATTGATTTCTGAGTTCATATTATTTTTTAATAAAAATTGAATTTTGAATATTATGTAATTGTTAAATATTTCATGATTCTAAACTCAGTTTTTTTTTTCTATGTTAAAAAATTAAGGGAATTTATTCATTTGAACTGACCTGATATATTTGAGTTCAAGTAGTTTATATTTTATTAAAGAAATAAATAGATTTAGATTTTTCCACTTTTAGATATAGGCTTTCTTTCTTAATTGATAGATGAAAAAGTCTAATTATTCATGATATTTTTACATAAAAGCCTAAAAAAAAAAAATTAAAGACAATTTTCTATGTATGCAATGCAGCAAAACTTTGGTGTGGACTACGAATAATTTATACTCCACTGTCCTACTTGTTCGCTCGGAAACTTGCAGGGCCAATCACAGATTTGGTCATAGACCTAAGGAGTGAACTCTACATCCGCCCATATCACAAAGTTGATTGGAGCCAAGCTCGCAATTTATGTTTAAAGGTAATCATTCGCAATATGAAACTGAAAAATGTATATATATACATATATTTCATCATTTACAAACCTATAATTTAGTTTGTAATGGAGCCACAGTGATTAGTATTATCATATATATGTGACGCAGGAGGATCTATTCGTTCCTCGTAATCCAGTGCAAAATATGATATGGGATGGTCTTTATTACGTTGGCGAGCCACTTCTTAAATATTGGCCATTTTCCAAGCTACGAGAGAAAGCTACACAGAAAGCAATAAGCTGCATTCATTATGAAGATGAGGTTTCTAGATATATGACTAATTCTACCTTAGAAAAGGTACAGAAAGTTAGTACTCCATAATAAATTGAAGTTGTCTCCAGAGTAACGAGACTATTCGAAAATCAGAAGAAAAAGTTCAACACATGATCCTTTGTAATGCTTAATTAACGCGTTTCCCATGTGCAGGTTTTGGCTATGATTGTATCTTGGGCAGAAGATCCAAATCAGGACGCCATCAAGCATCATCTTGCTAGAGTTCCTGATTGCCTATGGATTGCTGAAGATGGAATGAAAACCACGGTTAATTAAATGATGAATATTATAGTTTACTTTTCTACTACCATTTAATTATTAAACATTGATCCAATTGGCCAATTAAGCACAAACACAGATTATTTTGCTTTTAAACACAGAATTTGGGCTGCCAACTGTGGGATTCTGCTTTTACAACCCTGGCAGTTATTGCAAGTAATCTTACTGATGAATATGGTTGTACCCTCAGAAGAGCTCATGAGTTCATAAGACAATCTCAGGTTCTTAATTCCATAAATAAACATAAAAACAATGGGTTTAAGTGTATGATTAATCAAACATATAAATAAACGTTGATAATGATTTCAGATGAGGGAAAATCCATATGGAGACTTTAAGAGTATGTGTCGTCACATAAGTAAAGGAGCATGGCCTTTCGCGGATAGAGATCAGAGTTGGCAAGTCTCTGATTGTACAGCTGAAGCACTCAAGGTAATGACACTATTGAGACAATTCACCATTTTCTTATAGTTCAGGCACATTTTCTAGTACTCCCATTAAAATGAGAAATGGAATCTCGCTTTGTACCCATTTATATATTCTATTATATATTGCAGGCTTTACTCCTGTTGTCGCAAATGCCACCAGAAATCGTGGGTGAAAAAACTGAAGAACAACAATTCTATGATGCTGTGGATTTTCTACTTACATTACAAGTATGAAAAAGTAAATTTGATATATGCATTGCATGTCTACAATAGAATGCATCTATTGCACTCTTTATTCTTACCACGTTTCCCATTTCATCCTGTCTTTATCTAGAGCAAAAACGGTGGTTTTCCTGCTTGGGAGCCAGCAACTTTGCACCCGTGGTTGGAGGTATCCCCTAGCCTTGCACAAACTTACAATAACTATTGATAAATAATTATCATCAATAGATGATTTCGTTTTGCTTATTCTATATTCTTTTTCTTCTCTCCGATGCAGATGTTGAATCCTACTGAAGCTTTTGGCGGTGTGATGGTCGAAATTGAGTATGCAACTATACATAATCCACTAGTTCTTTTTGGTGAATTTGTAGCTTTAACACGAGTTCAAGCTCATTATTTCATAATTCTAGACACAGTTTTAATATCTTTAATTCCATTATTTGCATTATAATTGTAAATGCTAAGTGTGCATAAAGGGAAAAAAATGTGAGTCACCATGAATAGCGCGATTGGTAAAATGAAAAATACAAATAATTCAATCACGTGAACTTGCATGAAATTAGATCCAGAGCTAATACTCGTATTGATCGAAATTCGCCTTAAAAAGAGTGGTTGAACTCCACCAAATGAGGCTCCTCATTACCGGCCCCCCTCCCCCCCCCCAAAAAAAAAAAAAAAAAAGTGCACAACAACTTATTTGCTCGTATGTATAGTCTAAAAAAAATTGCGGTGAAGTACTAATTATAAGCCAAATTTTGTGGTGTTTCAGATATGTTGAATGCACTGCATCTGTTCTTCAGGCCCTTGTATTGTTTAAACGTCTATATCCCAATTACCGGAGGGAAGAAGTAGAAATTGCTGTGACCAAAGCTGCAAATTTTGTTGAAAGTGTACAAGGACCGGATGGATCTTGGTACTTTTGTAGTTTCTATGTGTAATTCCTGCAATGTGAGTATTAAAAATGACAATTTTAGGATTTTTTTTAATAAAATTGTATGGGGCAGGTGGGGGAATTGGGGGATTTGCTACACATATGCTGCGAGTTTTGCATTAGCGGGACTGGCTGCAGTTGGCAAGAATTATCGCAACAGCAAAGTAGTCCTCAAAGCTTGTGATTTTCTGCTTTCTAAACAACTGCCCGATTCAGGAGGATGGGGAGAGAGTTACCTCTCTTGCAGGAATAAGGCAATTGATCAATTAATAGATCTTCATGTTTAAAATTAGTCCATTTACGTTAGGTTCAAACTTTGCAATCTCTCAGGCACATTGCTCTATGTTTTTGTGTCGCCAAATGTTTAGTACACCTCCTGGTGGCCCTGCATGATCTCTCTCTTGTTCTTTGATCTAATAGGAATACACACCACTAGAAGGAAACCGATCAAATCTAGTGCAAACTGCTTGGGCAATGATGGGTCTAATTCATGCAAGGCAGGTTGGTTGTACATTTTCACGTAGCAACGGCATGACCATAAAATAAATAAATTAATTATATAACTTTACGATAAATAAAATTTCCATATAAATATTTATTCTTGTTTATTTGTTAATTGGCAGGTTGAGAGGGATCCCACTCCTATACATCGAGCAGCAAAACTATTGATTAACTCGCAGCTTGAAAGTGGCGAATTCCCTCAACAGGTAAACATTATTTTTTAAGAGTAGATAATAAAACCTATATATGAAAAATCTAAGAGATTTAATTCTAGAACAGAAATTCATTTCTTTAATTCATAAAAAGTAGCTGAAACTGGAGTATATGAAAGAATATTATGATTAGTACTACGTAATATATATATATATATATATATATATATATATATATATATATATATATATATATATATATATATATATATATATATATATATATATATATATAGAAATAAAGAAAAAAAAAAAAAAATATATATATATATATAGGTATCTC
>CATIWR010614182.1:0-24951 GCA_949677035.1 Omphalea diandra | reverse complement strand
TCTGATATAAAACATTGAGAGATTATATATATATATATATATATATATATATATATATATATATATATATATATATATATATATATATAGCCAAAGTAAAGAGAAGCCAGCACGTTGATGTGACAAAATTTTTTTGAATTTGGTTTTATTTAAAACATATGATAAAAAGTTGATAAGTTAATTAATTAATTAATTTATTAAATTGTAATGTTACATTAATTAATCTTTAATTCATTCATTAACATGCTTTTTATTAAATAGTTTATTAGTGCATTGATTCTTATAAATATAATTACATTCTTAAAAACGTATTATTGTTTGGTCTGTATATAGATACTTGGATTTCATGTTAGATGTAAGTTAATTGTTTTTTTAATGTAATACTCATTAGTTACTATATCATTTTTAACAAAATCAAATTATTTTATTTTATTTTAAACAATAAAGTATAATGTAATTGATTTATTTATTTTATTTGAATTTATAGAAAATAAATGATTTATTTAAAATTTAACAATTATAATTATAAATGAATCTTGTATGAAATTAATGAGAGTATAATATTTGAAATGATAATATTTTATTATCATCATTTAACCCCTTAGGAATTGATAAAATAAAAGAAGAAAAAATATTTTAATAATAAATAAAAGATAATTTTTCATATTTTGTGTTTTAAAACTTCAAGAAATTAATTGTGAATATGAAAATATACAAAATCAATCATTTATTATATTTGATATTTTATGTAATTACTAAAATCAAATATAAATTTTATAACTCTGAAATTGTAAAGAGATGAAAGTTATTATCTGAATTATTATTTATTATGTTCTTTTATTTTTAGTTATATTTTATTATATATAATTTTAATATATAATTTTATATTTATATTTAAAACAATTTAACATAAATTTTAGCACGAAATATTGCCTAGTTAGTCAATAAGGGAGAATCTCACATTTTAAATAAATAAATGATGTTATGTTTTAAAATATTTGCTGTTTTTGCCAAAGTCTTGTTAATCAAGTCAAATAAAAAATAACATTAATTTTTTTTAAAAAAAATTCTAACAAAGATTCCTTAATCAAGCTAAATAAAATTATTATTATTATTATTATTAATCATATGTAAAATCCAAAATAAGCATAGATTGAAGATTTTTTCATTTATTTAAATATTTCTCATTCCTTATTTTAATATATAATATATCGATATAGATTAAGGACTTATGGAACAATAAAGTTAAGTTGATGAGGAATTTATCAATAATAACCTAAAAATCACTAAAAAATTTCATTATGTTAAAAATTTAGCATTGTATAATAGATAAAAGCTAAAAACTTTAGAGTCACAAAATTAAATTTATTTCTTCTTTATATTTTAATATTTTCAATTATGAAAGAATAATATAATTTTATATGTTTATTAATTTATTTTTATCACTAAAATTCTTAATCAATTGAATAAAAATAAAAATTTAAATCTCGATGCATAGTAATCCAAATATAAAAAACTGACTGCATAAACACGATTCACGACCATGCAGTGGAAGTTATATTCCTTATTAAGGGCAGTAAAAATTATTTTTACTTTTTTTTTAATTATTTAATTTAAAATATTCAGATTTCCATTATTTTTAGAATTTTCAATATCTAAAAAAACATAAAATCAATTTTTTGTTTAATAAATTTTCAGAAAAAATAAACTTACAATCCCAGTGTTTAAATACAGTTGACAGATGACATGACTTATTCAATTTTAACAAAAATAATTTTTATCTTGATTTTGAAAATAACACATACATCTCCAAAAAAAAAAAAAAAACAAATGGGACATTAGAATTTAAATTATAATAGAAAATTATTAAGGAATTTAAAATTTCTTATTTAATTAAAAGGGTCATAACTTTCGAGGTAGCTCAAATCTCAACGAACAAACCAACCATGGGATGGATGCTATGGAAGTTAGGAGCCACGCCCTTTTGAATGCACGTGGGAGCTTTGGCATATTTCTCTCTTTTTTCTTTTTTTTTTTTAAAGGAAAGTGAAGTCACTAAACATTGAGATGTCACACCAATATTTGTCAGCAAAAAATATGTATAAGATAATTACACTTTTTTTTTTATTTTTTTTATATATATAGCTTTATTAAAGCAACAACTTGTAGTATTAATGTTCTCTTGTTATAAGCTTAAACATTGGTCACAAATAAAAGAATAAAAATTATTTTCTTCTAAAAAATTAAGCATAGTTTTTCAAGTTATGATCTTCTATATGAATTTTACAATCAAAGATAGTGGATAAATCATTTTTATTAGACTTGGGGATAATAATTCTTGCCTCGATTCGACGGGATATTATAAGAATTCCTGTTTAACCCCATTTTTCTTCAATTTATTTGTTTAATTGTATATATGTTAATGATAATTATTAAAAAAATTTTAATATGTAATAATTTATAAATTTAAACAAAATTAAACTAGAAAAACCTGATTTTCTCTGCCTTTTTCTATCCCTACTCCAATCACGTCTAAAATCTTGGCGGAGCAAGATAGAAATATCAAAATCTGTCTCATTATCATCTATAAAATTAAAATATTACAATAAAAAAAATATTACTTTATCTTATATAATTCAAAGTTTGAACTATAAGTAAGTAAGCTATAATTTGAAATCAAATGTCTTATCCTGATTAAAAAGAATTCAAATTATAAACTTTTCCAGTTAAACTATTTTTATAGGTTAATTAAAATTAGAGGCGACAAACAAGTTTAGTACATGAGACCAAGATATGAATATAATTTTTCATTTACTAATTCAAATCATGTTAATTTTTTGAAATAATATACGTATATATTGCTTTAGCGTTAGATTAAATTTAATCTAAATTTTAAATTACTTAGAATTTTTAGTAAGTTGAGATTAGAGTTTTGAATGGATTAAAAAGTTGCGAGTTGCAATCAAAATGAATTGATTAGTAGGAAGAAACATAGATTTTAAAGGTGGTTGTTGTAATAATAAAATTTTGTCTTTTGGAGATAGATGGAATAAAATAAAATAAAAGATAAGAGAAAAGGGTCAAAAAGGATTGTCTCTTACTTTTGTATTGGGTTCCTGATTCAGTGCTTGAAAAATACTACACAGAAAAATCACTCACTATCTATACATTTTCTTTTGTTTCTAATTTATTAACTTATCTTTGCTTTCTTTTGGATTTAGAGATAAGAGAAAGAAAGAGAGAATTGTGGTTTGGTTTGTCTGCTGTTTTGGATGCTTTTATCGCCCGCATTTGTAGTACCCTTTCTCATGTGTCAATGTCTTCCCCCACTATGCCCAATGCTTTTCTACAGTGACCTCACAACAACGTTTTCTCTCTATTTCTTCTTTTTTTTTTTTTTGTTACTTTCTTTTTTAAGGTATTCCATAGAAACAAAAACTAGAATCTAAAAAAAAAGAATATATTTTTAATCAAAATTTTAATATGGTATATGTCTATCATATAAATTTGTGAATTAACTAATTAGATCAATCTATGAACTAATTGATAAAAATCAATTATATATATATATATATATATTTCTTGTATATAATAAGCGACAAATTCTAAAAATTTTAAGAATAACATTAACAAGTATATTATGTGATTGTGACGTGACACTATTGCATAGGTTATAAATTTAAGTGATTGATGACCATCACTCTTTCAATAGACTGCAAATGAATGGAATCTTTCAATGGAATGGCACGAATTATTGCATGAATTTCTTATTCGTTGTATTAAATGAAATATATATGAACGAATTCTATCTGACACAAAATACGTAGCTGAGTACTATATGAAATGAATTAAGAGATTGCAGCATGATAAACTGAGTAATTAAGTTTTAATAGGCTATAACCTTTGACATTGGTAGAGTTTGGAGATCTATAATTTGTCTGTGGAAAGTATAAATAAATGAGTCGGATTAGGTTAATTTTAACTTCTATAAAGTTTAAAAAGAGTCAATTTAAATTTTATTTTTTAGGTAATCTTGAGTTGATTTAATTTAAATTGCAAGTATGTTGAATGGAATCACTCATAACTTTGATCTTAAAATTTTTAAAATATTTTTTAATAATTTCAATTGGGTAAAATTGAACTTGTTTTACCTTGAATCAAACTAGTTATTTTTCAAGTTGTGTTTAGACTTATTAACTAATTGAATTGAGTTGATAAAACAATTTTGGATTTAAATTGTTTTTTCAATGAATTTGAGTCTAATTTTTAAATCAAGTAAAAAAATTATCATTTAAAATCTCCTTCAGATTTTTACATAGTTTCTAGACATGAAACCTTAATTAAGCTTCTTTTTAAGATTAAATACTTAAACTTTAGGCATATTTTGAATATATTTAAGTTGCCTCTTTAAGAATATTGATTGAGTTATTTAAAATTTTCCTTCTTGTTATATGTTTAAATTTGTTTAGGATCTATATTCTTAATATGTTTATCTTTATTGTCTGACTAGGATTTTGCATAACAGTATGTAATTTGTTAAAATTTGATCAACATTTCATTAATAAAATTATTAATTTTTGGAATTGCATTCTTAAGTTATTAGAATTTGTTTTTCTTTAAAGATATGAAATTTTTTTTATCTACACTCATCTAAACATTTATTAATTATATACATTTCTTGTGATAAAAAGTGAGTTATTATTTTTTTGATTTGACCATTTGGTCACTTGGCAGATATAAAATTAATCTAAATTCGAGTTAGATGAACTCATGAAAAGGACAAAACTCTCTTAACACTAGACTTTGCATTCAAAAGACTTAAATCCAAAACCTTACTTAAATAATATCAAACTCTTTGCCATTTAAACCAATTGAATATTGATAAAGTGAGTTATTATTGCTCCAACTCTCATTATAATTTAATATTTATGCATATTAGGTCAACATGTTCTAATTATATTAGATACATGTATAGTCAGAAGGCATATAAGAATTTTGCAGTTGACAGTTAATTTTATCAGTTTATGTTTACTTCGCTACTTCAATATTTATGTACTTGGCCTAATTAAAATTGACTAGAATGGCATTAGGAAGAGATAACGTGGAATTTGTTAACCAATTGTGATGCCCTCATGCCTAGTAGACTTATACGTGCTTCTAAGTTGAAAACCCATATCTTATTAACAAAAAAAAAACAAAAAGAAGAACATTCCTTTAACATATTCCTACATTAAAGATCATGCTTTAACATGAGGAATAAGATGATTTTGGTAAAAATAGTGAAGTTTATTACTTAATGATAAGCCTAAGAGAAAGAAAATTTTGTGTATGTGTTGTCCCCAGCAGTACTTGTATTGGACATTTGTGATGAGGCTATGGCTATCCTGCTATTTGGCCTATTTGATTCGCAAAGAAACTTTTTGTTTTTGTTTTTGCATATTTATTTATTTATCTATTTTGCAAGATTCATGATGGAAGTTCACTGCATAAAGAATGGACAAAGTGGGTCCTATGTAGGGGACAAATGGTATCCCATAATTACAAACTTGCAACTAGGGCATCAAGATAGCTGCCTTTAACAAAGTTGGTAGTCATGAACTACCAAAAAAGTAAGGGTCACCTAGTCAAGTACCCATCGTTTTTTTCATGGATAATAATTATAACACTAAAAACATAATCATAGATGAGAAATTTCAGTTACTATGAATAAAATTTAGGTTTGTGGATGACATTTTTCTCCTATATCATGATTAAGTATAGACTTTATATTAATCACAAAAGTTTATTTTTGTAGTAGTAGCATTCGTTATCTCTAATTTAAGTACATATTTTCAGATAGTTAAGATATCTTTATTTTTCGCTAGTTGATAAATGAAGTTTTCTATCTCATAATTTTAAATATAATATTATTATTATCAATGCTTTTTTTTTTAATTTCAAAAAGGATAAAATCTATTGCTTAATATTGTAATTATTGATACTTTTCGATATTAATTGATACAATATCTTCCTACATCATTTATAAAATTTAAAATAAAAAGGAGTAAGAAAACATTGTTTTAAAACCACTTTCCATAAATAAAAACAAAACTCAATTATTTATGGTATGAATGTTATAAGATGAGGGGAAATGAGGTTCTCTACTACAGTGAAACGATTGAACTTGAGGCAATGGAGGCATATATAGGTGTGTGTGTGTGTGTTGGTTGATGTTGGGGAAGTGATGGCCCTTTTAGATCACGAAACCTCATTTTCCATCTTAATTAAATATGACAAAAGAAAATTTTGTTTCTGTTTTTGTTTTGCTTAAAACCCTACAAAAGTTTGTGCTTGCCTCCTAACAAGTCACAATAATGGATGTTGTTAGTCCCAGACATGTAGGAAACCATGACCCATTTCATGTGACCATTGTTGGGGTTACTAAATAATACTAGACTAAGTTTAGTTTTCCCCTATTATTTTGTTGATTCATTTAGGTTTCATATGCATTTAGCATGGAATGAGAAGGAAGGAATGTTTTAAAAAAGAAATAAAAGTAATTGCTGATGTTAATACCTACTAGAATTATGTATGTATATATAAATTTAAGTTTGCTCACTCCTAATTATTTAAAAAAATTGAAATTTGTCGGGTTTTTTTTAAATAATTCTATCTATCTTTTTATTATTGTCAATAAAATTTCCTAAATTTATAATTTGTTGTAATGTTAGTCTTTGATGATTATTTGATCATTTTTTGAATAACTCGTGATTTGATTTTTTTATATTTTTTTAAAAATTAAATTGGTATATGTAAGAGAAAGACATGTCATATCATGTTTTCATGTGCTAACTTGTGAAAATTTATTTTCTTTTATGTTTATTTTTTATTAGATCTCAGCTGTAACCACAAATATAATATATTATTTCAATTATATAAAATATAATTGAAATTCAACTTAATTTAACAAAGGGTATACTATGAAAAAAGTAAAGAAGAAAGAATGAGAGAAAAAAGTTATATAAAAATGAGAAAAAAAAAGGAAATAATTTTTTTAACTTGTTGCTTGAATAGAATGAGTAAATAAGAAAAAAATATAAAAGATATTAGAAAATGAAGGGAAAAGTTCACATTATTATTCTTTATTCATTCTTTTAAATTTTTCACATAAATATTATAATTTTAAAACATTTCATCCATTAATATTAGCAATTTGAAGAGAAAAATGCCTTTTTGCCATATATGTATATATTATATTCTTAATTTTTTTTTCTCATTTTCTCTCACCTTTTAAATAAGGGAAAAGTAAATAATAATCTTATTTATGTCTTTTTTATTGTCCACTTTTCTAGAATGAATATAATTATTAGTTTTAAATTATTTAGAATCGATTATATAAATTTATTTGTCTCCAAGTGAAACAAATATGTTAAATATTTGAAAAAATAGCATAATATACAATAATGAGACTTCACAATATAATTACAAAGCCTTAATAAGTTGATGACATCTTTAATTGCATTAAAAAAGAAAATAAAATTATATTCTTAATATGAATATTTTTTTATTATTTTAATTTTTTTATTTAATATATTTCTACATATAAAAAATAAATTATAATATAAAAAAATTTTCATAATTAGTCTTATGCATAATAATTTTATATTTATAAGGAAATAAATTAATATAGACAACGAAATTTTAAGAATAGTAAAATATTCTGATCTTTTGAAATTTTATTCGCATATTTAAAATATTGACTATAAAAATAGAGTAAGTTTTCTATTTTCGATCATTTTTTAAGTGTATGAAAAACGTGACTTTTATATATTCATTTTATTTTTTTCTTAAAAGAAAAACAAAAGGTGAATGTCTGGAATCCGTAATTGTTGTAGCTTTGAAGGTGAAAGTTGAATGCTTTCCAAATGGAAGAATGCAATTGGAGGGCTGAGTGGGCCCAAAGATGAACTATTTTTGTCCAATGTGACTGAATGTTAGGGTCTAACTACCCTAACACTAATGGGCCGACATGTTTTTGAAAAAAATCAGAGGTGTGGGCCACACAGTTTAACTGTGTTTTGTCGCATTCTTAACCAACTTGTTAGGTGTACTTTGATGTGGCTTCTTGGGCCTGACTGATAAAAATTTGTGGGCCTTGTGTCTGTAAATGTCTAAAATGAGAAACAACACTTTTGTCTTTGTCTCATGTTTCTTTCATAATCACCACTACCAACTTACACCTTCAAAATTCAAACAAGGAAATGACTAATTGTTGTTCCATCATTAATTTTGGAAAATATAGCCTGATTTTTTTTTGGAAAACATATAAGGTTCATTTATAGGGAAGAAAGAATAATTAGATGAACTTGAAACATTCAAAAAAAAAAAAAAAAGAGAAATTTAAGCAAAAATCACATAAATTTAATCTGAATCATTGGATGTATTAGTTTCATAATATACAAAGAATTACGAAAAAACCCAAAATCAATTGAACTGTTGAAAATTTGTTCTGCCTTTATAGTATTTATATAAATTTCTATAAAAATTTAGTACATTTTATATTTACAAACATGTAAAATACTTTAAAATTTGAGGGGTACACTTCACCTCTCTATACAAGAGAATGCGGATGCTTTTTTTTTTTTTTTAACATGTTGAGTTCATATAATAATTTCTAATAAAAAAAATTTTCAAGAGATAAGTACTCTGCCACTAAATTACTAAAATAAAATAGCATCTTTTCTTTTTAATATAACTATCGCTTATTTTTGAATAGCTTTTTATTTATCAATGGGCTACACTATGGATTTTTTCAAAATATTTTTATTCGGAGTGGTAAATAGTTGAATCAACGTAGGTTCTGATTGGCTCAATTTTGTTTTTTAAAAGTAAAAAAAATATTATTTTGATTTTTAAATAAAATTTAAATATTTTTAATAATTAAAATTTGATCAATTTGATTGAGTTTATGATTAAAGTTGAATTAAGTCAATTTCATATTGAATCAAAATTTCAACTTAAATAAAAATTACCATTTTTAGTTTTAATTTTGATAGTTGAGTTTTCAATTATTCAATTATTATGAGAACGATCTTTAATTGTAGATTAGGCCTTTAAATTTAAAATTTTTAATTCATATTTTTTAATCCAACCAATTATTAAACAAATATATTAGTTAATTTTCAATTCAACTGATTCAATTAGTTTAATTGGTTTAATTTTATAAAATATTATTTTAAAAAATAAAAATGCACAAAATATACTTAAAAATAAAAAATAAAATAATATAATGATAAAACTTATTTTTAACATTTAAATTTTGAGTAAAAAAATGTAATTTTAAAAATTTTTCACAAATGATATAGTTTTAAGTTTAAACTGATTTAGTCTGATTCACCGATTTTAACTAAATTTTTAGTTAACTAGTTTTTAAAAGCTCATGCTCATTATTGTTGAAAATTCAAATTTACTCTTTTGATGTTAACAACAGAATATTTCAGATGATATTAGTTAATTTTTTTAATGGTCATTATTTTATTTTAGATCCGACATAAATAAATCTATTTAAAGTAACACAGGGAAAAACATGTTACACCAAACTGAAATCATCCCATGAGCTACACAAATGTCCCTTTCCATGATCTTCAATCAATTATAACCATTTTAGCAAAAGTTCTACGCATCTATAGTTCTCTTCAAAATCAAGATTAATAATTTTTTTGGAAATATGAATACATAACCGATAATATAATTTTTTCCCCCCCTTTTTGCAAAATATTGTGCGAAGAAGCATCGACCTAAACCTCTTTAGTGGGGCTAAGCATGTCTATCTTAGCACATTGGATGGAACTATGTCTTGACCATGTTCAATAATCTCATTTTGGGATGGAAACATAGTGATTTCTGAAAAACTTAGTGATCTGTTATAAGAAGAAAAATCTGGTGAGCCAATAGTTTTCTATTGGTGGTTGATACAGGAGATGGATAAGTGGTTATAGAAGGTGAAAATCCCTGTTTTTTCCTCATCTTCTTCACTCCAGCATGCCATTGCCTTATAACATTTGCTGTTTGATCTTCTAGTATTGCACTTTTGAATTGTGATCCCATCTGTACGCAGATTAACTACATTTTGGTGAATAGTTCCATTAAGGGAATGGAGAATGTATGGCTGCATCTCGACTACTGAAATATTGGGGTCTTAATGACCTCAACTATATCTGACCTGGGTTACCAGAGCAAATAGAGGAAGGGTAATATAGCTGCACATGATTTGAACTGTCACCCTGGGGAGATTAACATTAATTAATAATAAGCTAAATAAATGTATGCAAGTTCTATGGGACTCAAAAGTTCTGTTCAATTTTTTAGAAATAATCAACCACCTTTAACATTCGACGCTGACGATTCCAATAATTAGTAAAATTGAAAATTTTTAATTGAACCTGGTAAGAGGAGTTTAAATTCTAAACGTCGAAATGATTATGTTTAATGTACGTAGAAATAGATGGCACTTACACTAATAAGACCCTCACAACAATGATATCTCGATGTTCATGGTAGCAAGATTTTATTCCAAATTGCAACTGAGAAAAAAAAAAAAAATTAAAAGCAACAAATTTGGATTAAAATTAAAGTATGAAAACAGTAAAGCTTCGTTAATGTGGAGAATAAGTCATACCGTGACCCAAACAAAGAAAGCTACCTCAAATGCATTCTGACACACATATATATATATAGAAACAAATTGATCATTTCATGAATTTCAGAAATAATAACTACTCGACCATAATTTTTTTTTTTGGTAATTAGTATGGAGAGATTAATTACCATAAAAGAAGTATAGTGTAGAAGTGTCGAGACAAATTTTGGGTGGTGGAACCAGAAGATATTATCATTGGGTTGCACTAGAAGTGCTCCCTTGATTACACCATTCTCCTGATCTTTGAGTTGGACAGCCATTTTTGTTACCACTGCTTCAAGCTTGGTTCCAAGAACTAGCACTATCTACAACCACAACTAAAATTGCTTGCGATCTCATTTAACTGAAATCCTTGAAAAGAAAGAAGTTTGAACTTTGAGTGCTTACAATCAATGGGAGAAATGAGACCCAGAGCTACATACTCCAACCTGTTTTTTTTTTTGCATTTTCATGCAATACTCTTTAGTAACTAAAAAGGGTTTGTGCAGTTAAAGGAAGTATGTAATATAAGAATGTGAAAAATGTTAGTTGTAGTTAGTTTAGTTATGTTCCATGCACGTCCCGCAAGCATGAAAATGATGCCGAAGAACCACATGGGAGGGCTGCAAAGTGTAAAAAATAAGGATTTAATTTGTTAGATAAGAATTAATTAAATTAATTAAGTATGAATTCTTTAAACCTGATGCCAACAACAACTTTAAAATCATCCTCCAGCGATCGTTGAATGTACTTTTCGAAATTGAAGGAATTATTGTTGGACAAGTGAGCCTGCGACTTGTAAATAAATAGAGTTACTTGTGTTTATGTGGTATTATTCATTAAATTTTGAGAATGCTTACGGAAATGAAGCCATGGCGGAGAGTGAGATAGTCGACTTTTGCCACTAAGTTGAACAATTGCAGGAAGAAGCATTTCTGTATAAGGCAGCCAAATTTGGCAAGTCTTAAATTAGAGTTTAGAAGTCCGAGTGTTTGCAAGCTAGAGAAAGAAAAATGTGAACTCACTGCCCATAAATGGAGGGACGTGCTTGTAAAATAAGTCGTGTCTGTAAACCGAATGTTGTTTGTCTTGTGCATCTAAATCGGCTTGGATCGGAAAAATTGATGCAAATCTTTTGGAAAGATACCATACCAGTTGAATTGTAGCATTAACACTTGGTTACTTATTGTTATTGCTAAATAATTTAATGATTCAAGACTTTATCTAAAGGTGCTATACATTAGATAGATAAGGAGGAGGAGGCAATGTATGTATGTGTATCACCTTGCCATTAGCAGCTCGATATTCCACTGTTTGAGTCTCTGTCTGCCAGGCTTTCCAACGCCTCATCTACATATTTTTGGAAAAGAAAAAAAACCCAAGAAAGTTCATACCTTGCCATAGCTATTAATTCTATAAAAATATTAAGCACAATGCTTAATCACATAGTTATATGTATGTCACACTAATTTATGTGGTAGTCATGGATTCATTTGAAGAGAAGAAAATATGTAGTGGTAGATATATATACCTTTGACTTTCCTAAAGTCATAGTAAAAACACTATAAACAATCTGCATTACAGCCAATACAAAGATGAAAATACTAAGCTGGTTGATCCCATCTTGTGATATAAGAGATGTCATTCCCTGAAAATCCATTACAATAATGCATCAAGTACCCTCCTCTTAATCTCCTCCAAATTGCAGGCTACTGTATTTAAATATAATCATATGATAAAATATAATTAAGTACAAACCTTTGAGCCACAGGATTCTTGCAATGCTGTGGCAGTTTTGTTTGATCTGCGATGGCATGGTAACATCTTAGTTGCTACTTTGTTAGATATGCATATCTTGATTATAGATCTTTGAGTCACTGTCAAAGTCAATCCCAGAACCATAAGCCCTGTCAATCCAAGAAAAAAAAAAAAAAGGCAAAAGCACATTATGTATGTGTTCAAACCATAAATCCCATTAATTAATAAAAGTGTTGCTAGACAATTTGTTCGTGTATAGACCACCTGATTTCAGCTTCTCCACAGCTTCAAATAGAGCATTCTTTTTTCGCTTCTTGAGCCACTGCATAAAAGAAGTTTTCAATATAAAGTGTATTTAGTTTATAATCAAATTAAATGGAACTTTTAATTTAAAATCTTTAATAATTCTTTAGTTAATTACGTAAAATTATATTCTATCCAACGTAACTTATATTATATGTTCACTTGCGTGACTAAGGCGATGGATCAAGTACTCGATACATGTGGAAACGGAGATAAAAATGAAACAAACAGTTGCCAAGGCCCAAGCAGGCGTTTCTATTAAAGTCTCAGTATATAACACTATTTATTACTTGGATCAACTGACAAAGAGTTAATCTGTAGCATCAAGTTTGAGTTTTGAATATGCTGACGTATTAAAAACTCTGAGAAAAATTACCACCCCAAATGATTTCATCATCGAATATATTTTGATATATTTATAAAAAATTAAATTCAAAACACAAAAATTTTCAAAAAAAAGTATATAAACAAATTGCACCAATGTCACTTTGATTTGAGAAAATACTAAACCACATATTGTAATCGTGGAATTACATGTAGTATAATTTTATTATATATTTTTAAAACATTTTACTCATGTAATTATCTCATTAATTCAGTATAATGCATCATATACAGGCAAGACGAGGATGGTAGGGCATGGCATGGCTAGAGAGATCATTGACCCAAAAAAAAAAAAAATTTGTGTCATAATCCAATGACTATTTTTCGTTCTCGTGCATCGACTTTTACTTTAGGCCACATTTCTTTTCCCTTCAGCGACCAATTCAGCGGTGAAGCTTCCCTCTCTTCGTATCCATCGACTCTAATTGGAGACTTAAGAAGATGAATGTTAATAATTGCTCGATAAGTTCAAGGAGGCAATCACTATGAATACAAAATTACTGTGATTTATTAACACATCCAAGTGGGTTCTTCAAAAGAACTAAACAGAAAAACAATTTGAATACATTTAATAGTAGGATTGAGAGAGGAGGACGTGTATATTATAGAATGTGCAAGTATGTGACATCCAGTGGTAAAAATCTTATATAATTTCAGAATAAATAATTGAAAATGATAAGATTGTATATGTTAGTCCAATGGAAGAAAATAATTCATAGTTAATATATTATAAATATTGTTGGCCACAATCAAAGTGGGCATTTAGTCTAGTGGTATGATTCTCGCTTAGGGTGCGAGAGGTCCCGAGTTCAATTCTCGGAATGCCCCAACCTTTTTGCTACAACTCAGAAATAGCTAATAAGCCGGGGAGCCTGGGTTTATGGGTTTTTACATTCTATTCTATGGTGTCAATCCCTTAGCCATTTGGCCTCAGCAAGCTATCATATTGATTTTGGGAATTTTTTTTTTCTTTTCATTATTCATGTGGATATATAGATGATACTGTAGTTTCCTACAATCCATTCAAATTTAGTGTCAATGGAGATTAATGGTCAAGAACAACTCTAAGCTTAATTATATCGTATATCAAAGAGATCTTTGGATGGAAATTAACTAATAAAATTTTAATTTTTTGGAACAGATACTTTCCATGAAATTAACTTCTATCCCTAGCTAAATTTTTAATTTCCAACCGTAGCTAGTCGTATTGTATGGAGTGTAGACTCAACTCTATGCAATTTTAAGTGATTTTTATATCAAATTTAAATATAAAATGTACTATTGCTCTGTGTTATCAATATTATTGTGTAAATGAAAAATATGAAAACCAAGAATTATCAAATTATCAATATGGTGAAAATTTTAATTTTCAATTCCTTAACCAGTATATCAGAACATCATTTATCTTATCACTACGATTACGAGCTATATTATATTTTTCCATTATTAATAATAATAAATAAATGTCTAAACTTAAATTATTCTGTATTATATGGTATTTATGGGCCACCAACCCACAATTGGATTTTAAATGGGAAAGTGGGTTCTGAATCCATTTATGGATCAAACCACGTAATAGCTTCAAAAGCTCTTCACATTTTTTTTTCCCTTTCATATAGTAATTCAAAAGATGCATATAATAACTAATTATAATTTATAATTAAACAAAAATAAGATACATTTCCTATAAACAAAATAATCAGAAAAATCGATTAGACTAAGATTGAGTTTGGTATTTTATTGTCAAATAGACGATTCTTAGGCAAAAATTAAAAGAGTTTTTTTTTTTCTAACTGATTATAAATTTTTTTTTTTCAATATGATTTTTGTGCATAAAAAATAATTTTAAAAAATTTTATATTTTTTTAAAAAACTATTAAATTAGATTAATAATGTAATTTTAATTACTATAATTAATTAATAATCCAAACATGCCCTCAACAAATAACTAATAAATGATATGAACTGGGATCAATTGCTTGCTTTCTCAAGCTCTCAACCTTGAATTATTTACTATTATACCAAAATCTAATTAACTAGACCTTATAACATTCAAACTTCTATCCATTCATTTTAATTCTTACAAAACGAATTATATTCATGATTTGTAATTACAATGCTTAACCTTTTTTTTTTTTTTTAAAAAAATAATTATAATGCTCAACCTAGTATTATGATTGAGTTTTACATTTATTTATTAGGGCTTATCTTGTTTTTGGAAATAAACAAAAATAATGTAATTAGAGGCTGGTAAAAACATTCAAGATTTGAGTTGTTCAAGTTCAACTCGTGAAAATATTTATTCGAGCTCATTATATTAATTAGATAAATCTAGCATGATCATATATTTAGCCTGATTTGCATTCATGAAGAATTTCATATATGTTTAAATTCAGCTAGAAAATTAGCGAGCATCTCAATCAAATTGATCTTTTAAAAATTATTTTTACAGAAACATTACTCAAAATAATGTTTCAATTGATATTTTATAAAAATAACCACTCAATAAGTATATATACCAATCAATATTAGCACATATAATTTGATAAAAACTAATTATTGAATACAAATAATATTCAAATTATTTGATTTCTATCGATCAATTTAGGAGGAAATTCTAGTGCTCAAATAGGAAAGGAATTCCCCAAGTCAACAGATGCTATCATCGGCAGTATTGACATCTCTTTCCAATTGAGGTAGGTGATGAGGGAGAGAGTGGGGAAGGAATGCTCATTATTGATCCTAAGTGACGTCGGTTTGATGAAGCCATTAGTGTTGTAGCTATTTCCGCTCAGTTGGACCATAACCCACAAAGTCAAGACGTAAGGGACCCAAAAAACTCAATGGTGGCGGGCCCTGTACTCCAGGCTTGTCGATCATCATGAGCACCTTAAGTAGGAAAGTCCGTGGGCCTAGGAGCCCAAAATCTGTTCAGATATTACATGACTATAATTAAGTCAAAGCAGCCCACCATCCGTTTCCTTATGGAAACGATGGTTAATTTTGGTAAAATCAAGAAAGTTAGGAGATTGTGTGTTCCCAAGTAGAAGGATTAGGCAGAGGGATCCCCTATTGCTGTATCTTTTCATAATTTGTGTAGAGAGCCTTTCCCTTCTTCTCAATCATCAGGAAAAGGCTGGACGTATTCACGGCTGCAAGGTGGCTAGAGGTGCTTTGACAATCTCTCACCTTTTCTTTGCAAATGACAAACATGTTTTATTGCAAGGCTCTTCTTGAGGAATGGGGAAAGGTTAAGGAATGTTTGTTGTTGTACGGTAATGCTTCTGGGCAAATTATCAACTACCAAACCCTCAATTTCTTTCAATTCTAGCACTTTGTTATCAATGGGAGAAGTTATTTGTTCTTTGCCAGGTGTTAACAAAACCAATAATCATGGTCGCTATCTGAGTCTACCGTCTCTTGTTAGTAGGAGCAAAAGGGAAATCTTCACCTTTATCAAAGGCAGGATCTAGAATAGGATTCATGGGTGGAAGACTAAGTTTCTCTCAACTGTTGGTAAGGAAATGTTAATCAAGCATGTGGCTCAATCGATTCCAACATATGTGATTAACATATTTCTTCTCCCAAAGACTCTTTGCGATGACATAAAATAAACAAATGTCATGCAAATTCTAGTGGGGAAAGCAAAATTCAGAGTTTAATGGTATCCACTGGCTCAATTGGCATATATTTTGTCGAAAGAAGATTTTGAGAGGCATGGATTTTAGGAGAATTCATGAGTTCAATTTAGCACTTTTGGGGAAGCAATGTTATAAATGCTAATAGGAGAATGTTTGAAGAACATGTGACCTTAGGGCACTAAACTCACTCTTTTGCTTTAAATAATGTGTTTTGAATGATAACAAAACTATAATAAAACCAAAAGAAGTTCTAATTTTTGTACTTTAGTGTTTTTAGATGATTTGAACAAATTCCATGAACGTTAAAGGGGGGAGATTGTTGTGAATGCTAAGAGAAGAATGTTTAAAGAACATGTGACCCTAGGACTCGACGAATGTTAAAGGGCTAAAACAAGTTCAAGGGCATTGTGCAAGTTCAACAGACACTGAACATCTCCCAACAGGGGGTTGGACCATTCAATGAGCATTGAAAGATGAATAATGGACATTGATTGGATGTTGCAAATTGTCAGTCTTCTAGATCTCGCAATGGTCATTGTCCCTTTGCAATAGGCGTTGGAGAACTACTTCAGGTTGAACTATGCTAGACCTCACCACGGGCATTGATATGGCCTAGCAACAGGCATTGCATATTCACAACAAACACGAAAAAAATGTCTAAGCTTAAGCAAGAGCTTTTTGAAACTCGAAACGCATGTTGGACCTTCTTAGTAGGCATTGAAGGAGTTTCCAATAAGCATTGTAAATTGCTTAACGGGCGTGAAAAACAACTGTGCAAAGTTTGAAAAACATAGCATAAAGTTCAAGTTTCCTGGAAATGAACAATAGGCATGGTTTTTGCTCCAACAAGCATTGTAGTCAAAGACAATGAACGTTGAATGATAGAGAACGAGAGGTGATGAAGAACAATAGGTTTTGTCTCTTTTAACGACTATTTTTGTAGAAAAGTTGTTAGATTAAACATCAACTGTTTCAATGGTTAGTTTTAGAGTTTGGTTGTATAAGAAGTATTTTTGAAGACTAGAAATAGGTTAGAAATTTTGGAGAACACTTGTGAACAACTTGTAAACATTTAGCAAGTTTTTTGTGCACACCTTTTTGGGTGTTGCTTGTATTTTTTGGTAGAGCAAGATTACTTTATTACCCTTTTCTAGAGTAGGTTTTCTTGAGCACTAATAGTGTATTTGCTGCATGATTTGGGAGATATTGACGCTGCTTGGATCTATCGTTGTTATTAGTTGTAAAGGTTGGTATTGTATCTAGAAAGGGAAAAATTGTTCTTAACCCTGTAAAAGGGAAAAGTTGTTCTTGAGCTTGTAAAATGGAAATTTTGTCGTTGAACTTATAAAATGGAAGATTGTCCTTGAGTCTATAAAAGGAAAAATTCTTTCTTAGCCTAGAAAAGCAAAGGTTTTTCTTGAGCCTTGAAAAAAAATAGAAAAGTCTAAGTGAAATATTGAGGAGTGAAGTAGGCACTTTGCCGAACCACTCCAAAAACTCTATGTTTCACTTGTGTTCGTTGCTTCCTTATATGTTTGTGTTTTTATTTACAACTCAATTCAACCGCTCTCTTGAGCTGCCTCATCACCATGCAAGACCAACAAACAGTTCTAGCATTTGTTGACAAGGCCGGATTCATTGAGTGCGAGGATCATACAGGCTAGATATTTCCCTAAAACCTCCATTCTTGATGCATTTTTGGGGAATATCCCTAGCTTTATTTGGCGAAGCATTTGTGTGCCACGAGATGTAGTGAAAGATGGGTTGCGTGGAGGAGTAAGGAATGGCAAAGATACCTCAGTATGGTTTGATCCTTGGCTTCCTGAGGTTTCAAGCCCTTTCATGATAACCATAATGTCTCAGGGCATGGAAGATCTTAAAGTTCATTCTCTATTGGTTCCTAATCTGACGCAGTGGGATGAGAATTTTTTTCGTGATATTTTTATGGAAGAGATGCTAAAATTATCCTTAATATTCCTTTAAGTATCAGGGGTAACGAGGACAGATGGTACTGGCATTGGGAAAAGAAAGGCGTTTATTCTGTCGGGCGGGCATCACCGTCTTGTGCAGAACAACGCAACTGTTCAGCATTAGGTCAGTCCTTTCTCATGGAATTCCATTTGGAATATTAAGGTCCCCCAGAAGATCAAAATTCTTTTGTGGAGGGCCAACTCTAGATAATTTAAAAGCCAGGAAGGTTGATGTTGTTAATGTTTGTTCGGTTTGTAATAGGGAGTTGGAATCTATTTTGCATTTGTTCGTGGAGTGTTCTTTTGCGAGGAACTACTAGCTTTTTTCCTCTCTGGCTATGGTCAGCAGACCTTACGATTCCCTTTCGGCATGGTTGATTGATGTTTTTTCTATTTGGGACGTAGATGGTAGGGGTTTAGCGGCTGTCATTATATGGAAAATTTGGTCCAACAGGAATGGTTTAGTGTGGAGAAACAAGGGTCAGCTTCTAGAGCTCTCGTTGTGCAGGCTAAGGAATATTTATGCTAATACACAGCTGCCCAGTAGCTTTCGAAGCAACCTGGTAGCCTAGCGGTGAGGAAGTCTGAGTCAAGGTGGAGCAAACCTCCCGATGGTTGGGTTAAGTGCAACATTGATGGTGCCGTTTTTAAGGATGAACGTCGTTTAGGTACGGGTTGTGTTGTAAGGGACAGCCGAGGTAGTTTCATTATGGCGCGCTTACTTTCAAAGCATCATCTTTTTGCGTGTTCCCGTTTGGCAGAAGTGATTAGTTTGAGGGAAGCTTTAAGCTGGCTCCAAGAAAAGGAGTTTCATAAGGTGTTGGTTGAAGTGGATGACCTAAGTCTCGTGCAAGCTCTAAGTTCATCAGACACGGACAATTCAGTGTTAGATTTGATTGTTTTTATTGTAAGTTGCTTATCAGTGAGATTCAAGATTGTAAATCTCGCATGTCTGCAGATCAGCGAATCAGGTTGCTCATTCAACAGCTAGAGCATCTATTTCACAGCCTGATCCTCTGGAGTGGGTCGACCAATCCCTTCTGTTCATCACTCATCACTCATGCTTTGAACTTTGATTTGCAATAATATTTCTCTTTCAGTTTCAAACAAAAAAAAAATAAAAAAATGAATGTGTTACAATTAAATATCTGGTCCATTCTTAATGCTACAAGTCCAGACTCTAGAAAGGTGCAAGACTCCAAGGCCACTAATAACTGAACTCTCCATTTCTTAAATGCCAGAGTCATCCTCGAAGTTCTTCTTTTGTTGTAACTTTCCATTCTAAGTACATATATTCGTGTTCTGCTTTCCATCTACAGGTCATAAAATTTCAATGTCCTAATTCTTAATAATAGATAAAAATGGTAAATAGATTGAGTTTATCTTGTTTGAATCAGATTATTTTTTAGTTATATATTTTTTTTTGGATGAATTGGGTTGATCAAGTTATTAGATTAATATGTAGGAAAAAAATTGAGTCATTTCGAGTTATTTTTTAAATTTTAGATGAATTTAGATTTCTTATACTTTAATTTTTTTAATAAACAAAAATTATTTTAATTTAAAAATGAATGTTTTATAACATAAATTATATCAAATTTGGGTTATTTTGAGTCAAGTTAAAATTAAATCAATTTGAACAAATAAATGAATTGAATCAGTTTTTAATATGCTTTAATTTTGAATCAAATTGAATCAAAATTTTCAAGTGAATTCAAATTGATCCAGAAATAGATACCTCTAGTAATAGACCACCATTCATCCTGTTATGAACCATTCTAATTGAAAATTTCTTTCTAAAAATTAAAACACCTTCTAGGTATTATTTCTTGGAAAGTATATTGTTTGGCAATATTCTTTAACTATTTAGAAACATTTACCAGTTTCCTAACATCAAATAACCTTAACATATATTTTTGCTTAAGTTAATGAGTTTTTAATTTAATAAAATAGAGCCATTTTTAGAAATACTGAAATAAAGATAATAAACAAATTATATGAACAAGTTTAGGTCAAATTAATTTCACACGAATATGGATTGTAGTGAGTTATTAGGTTGAGATATAAAAAAAATTCTTATTACTTCTAGTTATTTTTTAAATTTCGAGTTTAGTCGAGTCACTTTTAATTTTGACTTTATTAAAAAATAATATTTTAATTTTTAAATAAATTTTAATTATTTGAAATAATTTAAATCAAATTAACTTGTGTTTGAGACATGTTAAAACTAGATTAGAAAATGCCTCTTCTATTTGAAGCCTAATAAAAGTCAGATTACTATAAACTGCTTTTTTTATTCAATGTATTCAAAGAACACTTCTCCAGATCAGATTTAACAAAATATAAACAAGCTGTTTTATTCAATGTATTCAAAGCATGTTTTTCCAAATCATAGGAACAATATAATTGACTAAAAATTTTATTCCCAAATAGATACACATTTTCCAAATTCTGGAAAAGGTGAAGAATTGAAAGTTGATGTGAAGTTTTAGTTGAAGTCTTATTTCTTTTTCCTCAGTTATGGATCCCCACTACCCAACATTTTATATATATATATATATATATATATATAGACTCATTTAACTACTAGTAAATAATTTTTTTAATGTAAAGTGATTATTATCATAATATTCCTTTATGATAATTCACTATTTACTTATATTTGATTACCCTATCAAAATCATATTGAATGAACGTATAGCCCCGGATTGATAGAAATCAACAGTGCTCGGCCTTCTTTCTTTGCAATTTGGTCCATTAACTTCTGTGCCATTGCTATCAAAATTAATGCGGAGGAAATAAATACAATTTCAACAGTGCCATTTAACAATTCTTGGGCCACTTTAAGCTGCATGTGGGCGGACCAAACAAATAAAATCTTTGCTCTATTGGTTTATTTTTCCTTGGAAAAATAATGGATTGACCATGGACAGTAGAACGTGATTGATGATCCCTGGAAAGTTTGGTAAGTCATGTGAGGCCATCGTGCTTCCAGCAAGCCAAAATTTCTTCTGTAAAGAAAGGGAGTAACAGAGCTGCTAGATGGATTGCGCAAAATATGGGAAAGGGCAGTCTTCCTGTTGATTGGCTCTCATGTATTTTTGCTCAACTTTTGTATATTTTGAATTCTGATTTATAAGATTTATCTTCCCTTCTGACCTCCCAAAAAAAAAAAAAAAAAAGAGAGAAAAGAAATACAGTCCTGTAAACTAGATAGTGATTTGAAAAGTAAATAATATGACTATAAAAATTGATCAAATTTTATATAAAAATAAGTAATAAATATAAAAAATTATATATTGAATTTTTTAAAAAATTAACAATATAGATGATGCCATTTGTGTCGCCTCTTAGCATATCTAAATAATATGTTGATATTCCTAATTAGATTCATTCCTCCCTAAGGAGTATTAAAACTAGAGATAAAAGGCAAATTTGGTGTTTAAACTTATTAGAAAATGACAATTTAATGGTTTAATTTTTTTTTATTACATTTTGGTGCTGCAACCTGTAAAAAAATTATAAAGAAGTATTTTTTAACAGGTAACCATACTGACTTCATAAATTAAATTATAATTTGATCCTTAAACTTATTATCAAATAGCAAAATCATTCAAAATTAAATTTTTATTAAAAGCAAGTAGAATTAATATTATTTTTTTAAAACAATTTAGTTAATTTTCTTAAAAAATTAGTTGATATTTAAAAATAAAAATTTTTATTTTTATGTAAAAATATGGATTTTTTTATTATTTATTTTCTTGTTCTATAAAAATAGAATGTATTAAAGACTTATATGATTTTTAATAAAATAATAATAATAAAAATAATAAATGAGGTTGAATTTTAAGAATCAAACTAAATTTTTATAAATAATATCATGATAATAAGTTCAAGGATCAGATTGAAATTTAAAAATATGAGTAACCTGATGAAAACACTATTCATAGAAAATGATCCTAGTGTGAAATTGAGTTTCAGTAAAAATGATGAAATTCTTAAGCAAGAATCTTGTCTCAGCTTTAGACTTCATCAAATATACCCATGTAAACCTGCTAAAATCATCAACTACAATGAGAAAGTACTTATAGTCCAAATATCAACATGAACTAAATAAAAAATGTGAGTGGAAGTAGAAATACTAAGAGGACATGAAAGTTTTCTTTGCTTGTAAAAATGACAAACATCACAATTTACATGATCAGGAATACAAACACTAGGATTTATAGACTAAAAAGTTTTCAACCTAGAATTGGAGGGTTAACATGACCTAGAGTGCCAAACATCAGCTTTATTAATTTGGGAAACAAACACCTTATTAGAAGACATATATGACAAAAAATTAATAGAAACAACATTAAAAAGGGATGGAGCTTGGGTTTGTAGTGACAAGTGATACAAGCCATGTGCTTCTTCATTTGATCCAATCATCTTCCAACTTTGTAGATCTTGGATGAGGCATATGTCATTGTAAAAAATATGCAAAAATAAGTTTGAGAAGTTAGTTTGCTGGCAAAAATAAGATTGAAAGAAAAATGACGAACAAAGAATACATCTTTATGAATGAAGGAAGGGGGTAAGTTCAATATTCCCTACATGAGTAACTGATACTTTAGGACTATTTAGAAAAGTGATAAAGACACCATGTACCTTGGAATAAGTTTTGAACACCTAAAGACTATGTGTTAAGTGATTTGTAGCTCCAATTTCAAGAATTCAATCAAAGAAAGTATGTGATGCAATGATAATATGAACCAATAATGATTACCTGAAGTTTCAGGTTGTGGAACAAAATTACTCGAAACAATGTTGATAAGAGTGGCAAGGGGAGCCTTCCTTCATTGAGAATTGATGTAAAAGATTCACTAATTAAGAATATTGCTCAATGGTGAGTGGGGGAGCATTCTTGTTGCTATCAACATTATAAGTGAAGCCATAGGCATTATTAGACACAAAATCATCTTTATCAGGAGTTGAGATATCAAAATCATGATTGAGTCTAATTTGAAATAAATACTAGATAATGTCTCACTTTTGGCTTGTATTTTGTAATTTCATAGGAAATCCTAGAAATTGGAGCTTATTGATGAATTATAAGAGTTTTTTGGGTGGAATTGTGTAATTTCTGAAGTTCAGGGATCAAATGCAATCTTGGATTAGTTCTGATATTTTTCAGACATAATTTTAGTCAAATCTTCATTCAAATTAGGAAGAGCTTGTGCAAAAGAGGAAGAATTTATGTTTCACTAGGCCCTATAAAATAGAAGAGTTTATTATTAGTTTCTTTTTCCTAATTAATGAAGGATTCCTAATTATTCCTATTTTGAAGGGGAATAAAAGATTATAAATAGGGGAGAAAATTTTTTTGTGGGATATAATATTTTATGGAGAGAGTTTTTGTTTATTTTATTTTTCTAGAGAGAAGTTTTTTGTTTCATTTTTATTTTTTTGGAGAATAAGCTGTCCACAAGAGGGGAATTATTGGTCATCCATCAAACTTGAAGAGAATTGAAGAATACAAGGGTTTTATTATGAAAACTTTTCTATTTTATTTTCTTTTTATTTTGGTGTTGGTTAGTAATTCAATTATGAACTAAATTAGTTGGACACTTGGATATGATGAACCCTAAGATGAGTTTTGAATTGTGAAATTTAGATAATACAATCTTTTCATTTTTTTTTTATTGAATTCAATTGTATTTGTTTTTTATTTCCTTGAATTGATATATCCAGAATATTGATTCTTGCCTTATAATTCTTTAAACTTGGATTGAGAAATCAAGTTATTGAATAGATTTAGCACACTTGAAAAGAGTTGCATGTACCCCCTAGAGATAGGATAACATAAATTTTTTGGATTAGGGTCAAACCTAATAGTGAAATTTAAAAAACTATAATGTAATTTTAGGGGTTTTAGTTAGGAAGAGATTCTAATTAATCAACCTAGAATTAGATGTTAATAATCTTAAGAAAGACTTTAACATACTAAAGGGATTTTCACGGTTCCATAAATATTGAATTAGATTGTATTGTTAGAAAATTAATTTCTTCGCAAGTTTTAGAGGAATTCAATACTTGAATGTCATTTGTCATACTAGTCACCTTTTTCCCACTCTCTAGTTCATATTTTCATTATTTTAGTTTGTCAAATTAATTTATTTTAATTATTAATTAGTTAATTAATTCACTTAAATTTACCGGTTAAATAATAGAGAAAGAGCTAATACTAGTACTTTTA